>CAUYQU010081231.1:0-46575 GCA_963574635.1 Cheracebus regulus
GGTGGTAATGAAGTCTCTGAGTTCTTGCTTGTTCGCAAAAAAATTTATTTTTCCTTGGCTTGTAAAACTTAGTTTGGCCGGATATGTGATTCTGGGTTGAAAGTTTTTTTCTTTAAGGATGTTAAATATTAGCCCCCACTCTTTTCTGGCTTGTAGAGTTTCTACTGAGAGATCTGCTGTGAGTCTGATAGGCTTCCCTTTATGGGTAACCTGGCCTTTCTCTCTGGCTGCCCTTAGTATTTTCTCCTTTATTTCAATCCGAGTAAATCTGACAAATATGTGTCTTGGGGTTGGTGTTCTTGAGGAATATCTTTGTGGGGTTCTCTGTATTGCCTAGAGTTGAGTATTGTCATGTCTTGCTAGTTTAAGAAATTTTTCCTGGATAATATCCTGAAAAATATTTTCCAACTTAGATTCATTCTTTTCGTCACTTTCAGGTATACTAACTAAGTGTAAATTAGGTCTTTTCACATAGTCCCATATTTCTTGGAGATTTTGTTCATTCCTTTTTATGCTTTTTTCTCTGATCTTGTCTTCTCATTTAATTTCAGTAAGTTGGTCTTCAACCTCTAATATCCTTTCTTGTACTTGATCGATTCGACTGTTAAAACTTGTGCATACTTCATGGATTTCTTGTATTGTGTTTTTCAGCTCCATTAATTCGTTTATGTTCTTCTCTAAATTGTCCATTCTCGTTAGCATTTCATCAAACCTTTTTTCAAAGTTATTAGTTTCTTTGCATCAGTTTAAAACATACTCTTTTAGCTCACAGAAGTTTCTTATGATCCACCTTCTGAAGCCTAATTCTGATGATTCTTCACACTCGTTTTCCATCAAGCCTTGTTCCGTTACTGATGAGGAACTAGCGTCTTCTGTAGAAGGAGAGACTTCCTGATTTTGAGTGTTCTCAGTTTTTTTACGGTGGCTTCTTGGCATCTTCATGGTTTTATCCATCTGTCGTCTTCGTAATTACCAACTTTCAAAGTAGGTCTCTGAATGGATGTCCAGCTTGTTAATTCCCAGCTCTGGAATCTATGTAATTTTCACTGTGGCGACCCGCAACACTAGCTAAAACAGCAGCGTTGAAATTCGTGGTGCTTTTCTGCCCGGCGGTCTCTGGTCTGACTTCCCTCTTCAGTCCCTTTTTCAATCAGCTGGATGGACTGCTCTGCCTTCACAGAGCTCCAAACATCATCCAAAAGGAGACTCAGTCTCGTTTACTTCATTCCAAGAGCCGCCGAGCTGAGGCACCGGCAAAAAAGCCGCACCAGCCAAAAGAGTCGCACTGGTGACCCGTGGGGCTCCTCTGCTGGGAATGTACTGGTCTGTGGGCAGCAAAAATTTATCGGTAAGTGTGGCGTCCACTGGCTCTCTGCGCTTTTACTGGGAGCTGCAATCCTGAGCTGCTAGTGATTGGCCATCTTGGATCTCTCTCTCCTACCTTGTGATTTTAAACAAGCAGTTAAACTACTTTCAGTTTTAATTTCTCCAGATGTAAAGAAAAGAAAATAAGGGATATCCAGTCAATAGAACAAATTGAACTAATATTAATGGATTGTTTTCCCCATATCATTTCTCTAATTTCAGATTAAAATACTGAAACAATTAATGCAGTAAAATAAGTTTTGGATACATATTTGCATCTGAGACTACCCAAGATGGGGTAATCAGCTACTCTGGATTGACCAAAATTCTTATTCCCAAGGTTTCTGGGAGCATAACAAGACTTTGGGGCCACTGCTATGGAATATATCAAAAAAAAAAAAAAAACAAATAATGTTTTATAATCATAGATCTATGAGTTGTTTTGGGAACAGACCATACCATCCTAGCTATTTAGTAATAGTAATTGAATCTGTAATTTTGAACTTAATTTCAGTGAAGCCTGAAAGCTTTTGATAGATAAGTCTGGGTCACATAGCTGGAATGTGCTTACATAGCCAGTTTATATAAGCGATCAGGTGCACACTTTGGACTTTCTGGTACAAAGTGCTTTGCAGGTATGCTGGTGATGGTTGGAGACATGGAAGTCCAGGCTACCCAACAGTGTGAGGAAAAATAAGTCTTTGCCTTAGCTATCAGGACACATTTCAGTGCATATCCTGTTCCTCATACTGCTGTATTGAGTACTCTGCCTGTATAGGAAAGCTGTTCCACAAGTGTGAAATTTCATGGGCCAATGATTTGCCTTACAGTAATTAATGCACATTTAAAGCAAAAACCAAGGCAGGTAAATTCCAGGTTCCAGAAATAATAATTGATTCAAAGTCAAAAGAGTAGGTAAAGCTAACATTTTTCTAGATCTTAAGAATTGGACATAGGTTTCCAAAGTTAGAATGCCTCTCATGAGGAGAGAAAGAATGTAATTGCCCCACAGTCAGATATCATGGCTATAATTTTGGGATTCCATCCTGTACGGCAGTTCTCTGGGTGGGCTTAGGCCAAGCCAGTTTTCTCCCCTTTCTTTCTTGTAGTTCTCAAGCATAACTGTAGTATTTGCTGCGAAATACAACATCTTGAGATTATGGGAAGACATCTGAAACAACCCAGGAGCTCTTCTAATTCTGCCTAGAAATGAGATGACTTCTATTCTGGGGGTCTCATTGCCCCAGCATAAAAAACTTAGAATGGGCTGTTTTCCAGGGTCCCTCAGCTACAGTGAAGCAGGGCACACAGAGGAGACTCCATCTGCCCCAAGCAGCTTTTCTGAATCTTAGGGGACTGGCTCACATTGATTCCGAGGGTTCTGTTGTCCCTTGCTGCCTATCTGTAAGTATTGATAATAAACCCAATTCATGTAAATTGTATAGATGGGTGTTCTTTCTCATCAAACCAGACAAGTTGGTAACCAAGACACAGGGAACCTGCTTCAAACATGATGATTTGGCCATTTACGGAGGAGAAAATATATCAACCAAGCAGCCACCCTAAGAATTGTCTGCTGCAACATTATGTTTCCAGATGAAATAATTATTTAGTGACTTGAGAGGTACTCTCATTGTGTCTGAACATTTCCACACTAAGCATTGTAACTACTCTGTCAGGATATCCTGTTTCTAATATATGCTACTCTGAATTTGAAGAAGAAAGTTTAAGGAAGAGGAAGAAGTGTTGACTTTATTTGTCCTGTGGGGTGTGTGTGTCTGTGTGTGTGCATGCATAGTGTGTTTACCTATGTTTTGTGAGTTTTACAGAGATTAATCTTTTGTGATCACCAGGTTGTATGGCAGAACTTGACACATGTTATTCTATTTAGCATTTTTATGGTAACCTGGTTAGGTTAGCATAATCTCTATATTAAGATCAGTAAATGGAAGCAGACAGAATTTAAGAGGCACCTGACAGATGACATAGCTTGTTAGTCATTTGGCTATGACTGGGATCCAATTCCAAAGTTTTACTAATTTACTGTTTCATTTAAAGATAGGAGGGAGTTATTCCAATTCATGTACTGGCTCAACTACATTTTCAGAGAATTAATGTTGCTTCTGTTCTAAAACTCTGAAAAATCCAGTATGTAAAATATGACAAATACAATGAAAAAGACACTGGAAATTAGCCATTGTATTTGAAGGACTGAAATGCTATACCTTGTTTTAATTAGGGGAGAATTGCTATTGCTATTTTGTTCATTTGTTTCAACTCAAATATATCTGTAGTTAGTTTTATTCTGTTGTTAAGACCGCAACAGAAGCAAAAAAAGAAAAACATATAAAGTATTGTTGTTTTGTTGTTTAAAAAATACACATTTAAATATTAGGGCAGAGAAAACATGAGACATAGCCCTTTGGGTAAAAATAATCAATAAGAATTATACCTCTTTCATGTACAAGTGCTTAGATACTGAAAATAACCAGTTTAAATGAATCATGCTGTCTAGGTTTTTCTCCTATGAATGACAAAGTCTGATTCTATGAGTAGTATTTCAATCTTTTAATTTAAAAAAATAACTATTTTTGCTCAAGAGGAAGGTGTCAGTACGACTGATGATCTTCCTATTTTCAACAGAATGATGAACCTCTAAAGGTGATTCAAGCTCTTATACTCTTATTAAAAAGCCCTTGACAAAAAGTACCAAGTTTTGAAGCAATCCTATTCTTGCAGAGTGATTTAAGAACCTTGGTTTAGAATTATTCAATGGCAATTTTTAGAAGTTCCCTTCTCATGTATCTTTATTGATTCAAAGTGTCATTACATTTCTGGAGCTGTAAGGAAATTATCTGCTCACAATTCAAGGATTCAAGAATGTTTTACTATAAAAAAAATCTTGAACAGTTCAGTTTTTCACATTCTAGAACTGATGGAAATTGCTCAAGTGAAATATAAAGTACTGAGTTTAAAAAATAGCCTTAAGGTTTTACTAAGTAGACACTTCATGTATAGTTGACAGACAGAGTTTCTAGGCAAATGTTTGTTAATTTCATCTAACTATAGGTTAGCTATAAGTTGGGAAGAAAGGTAGATGAATTTGTTCGTGCATACAAGCCAAACTCAAAGTAAAAACATATATATTTCTATAAATTACTTAATGAAATTAAATGGTAGGACAACATAATCTAGTAAACATCAATGTAATGTTATAAATATTATCTTTTAAACATATGATCATGGATGACACTGAATTTCCACAACAATTGGTCTAGCATGGGCTCTAGCTAACAAAATGCGCATCTGCCATACTGGAGCAACCTGGGACCCACTGGTACATACTAGCTAGAAAACAGCCTTATTCATGGCCAAGTGAAGCAATGTTGAGATTAAAAATTCAGATTGTATCATGATGCAGTGATAGACATAAGGAAAGCTAACATAAACTTAAAAATTGGTTTCTATCAGCAGTACGAATAAGAAATACACAACAAAAACCTGTGGTTTTAATTGCATTTTATATTTGAACAATTTGTATTCTTTCATCATGTAACTAATAAAATATTTCTATGTCAATAAATTAAAATGGAAGGAGGAGAGAATATATGGACAGAAATGTTTTTACATTAGTTTAAAAAGTGGCATGGCAGATTTAGAAAGAGTGATTTCTCAGCAAAATACTGGTATGGGCAGCAAGGTGAGAATAAAAGCTTCAAAAACCTGGCAAGTCCTTTTTAAAACTGCCATGAGATATGCAATAAGATTCAAAAGGTATTCTACATGTAATAAAATTTTAAAATCTCGGATTGAAGGAGTGTGTTTTTGTGATATTTGAGTGAGCTGTCAACAAAGATGTAAGTACTCTACATACCTAAGCAGACAGTTAGAGGTTCACACACTTGAAGATGAGCAGCTCACTTATATAAAAAATTTTAAGGATTGAATAATTTTAGAATATAGCTAGATTTCGGCTTTAGCAAGGAGCAAATAAAGCCGTAAAAAGTTGATAGCTTGAGAGATTAAAGTTGGAGGCAGCAGGTTTTAGAAAAGAGAGCTGAGAAGTATAAATTTATGAATGAGACAGATAGAAAGTAACGTCAGTGTGTTCTCTAAAGGGCTTCTACTTACACCAACAGAGCTTGTTAATTCTAGGAAAACTACAAAAGTAGAGAAGTAATGGATTAAGGTAATACGAGTAAGATGTAACTAAATAAAGCCTCAAATGTAGTGTCTTAGTGCAACAAACATTAATTTCTAACTCACATAAAGACTGACTTCTAAATCGTTCACTGAGTTCAGGTGTCACATTTAATATCATACCTAAAGATCTCAAGCCTTGAATTGTATTTTTAGGGAAATTGACATCCTATTTAGGGGATGGGTAAATAGCAAGTGTATTATAAACCAGTTAGATTTAGAAATAGATAAAAACAAAAGATACAATAGAAAGTAAATTAGGCAGTTTCTGAACATTTGATTATATTTACCTTGGAGAAAATATGCAAATTTTTGACATAGTACAGAGGGGAAATTAAGTTTCCTTGTCATGAACAGATGTATCTCTGAATAGCTTGCAATGAAATCATGTGGCAAAAGAGGAATATGTTCTGACTGATGGGATATGCAGCAGCACAAGACAATTCCCTTTCTAGTCCTGGTGCCCTCTCTACTTCTCATGTTTTTGCTTCTAAGTGAGATAGATCTGAAATAATAATAGTACTTTAGAGTGAAATTAACTAATACTTAACTACAACTGCAACTAATACCCCAGGTAGAGCTTCCTGAATGTAGAAAGTCAAAACACCCTCTAATATGTGGCGATAACAATTTATCAAATGATTTTCTCCACCCTAATAGAGAAATCTTACAACTTACCACTACATTAATCAGACTTCTGTCTAATAACAGGGGATTTGAGTAGAAATAACTGAGACGCAGACTTTTTAAATGTCTCTAGAGAAACCTCAGGACAACCACAAGAAACAAAAGGCATGAAGCGGAAATGTTAGCCTCTGACACCTACAGCCACAGCAAACAGTAAACACAGCCTAACTCCTAGCCAGATAAACATAAAACCTCACACTAAAGATCTATTTGCTTCAGTTCCTTTTACCAGTACATCCTGTTCAGTTTTCAACCACAAATTACAAGCACATTGTGAGGCAAAATAAAACACATAATGAAGAGACAAAGCAAGTATCAGAAACAGACTCAAATTAGCTTTGGTAGTTATCAGACAGGTAATTTAAAACTACTATGATTAATATGTTAAAAGCTCTAACAGAAAAAGAGAACAACATACAGGAACAGATTGGTAATGAAAGGAAATAAAGAGAAATGAAGTCTAAGAATGGATCAAAGGGAGATGCTAGAAATCAAAACACTGTATCAGAAATGAAGAATGCCTTTGACAGACTCAGCAGTGGACTGCACATGGCTAAGGAAGAAATAATTGAGCTTGAAGATATGTCTACTAAAATTTCTCAGACTGAAAAACAGAGAATAAAACAAAATAATTAAACGGATGAACAGAATATGTGACAATAGTGGGCCAATTACAAAAGGTAGCACAAATGCAAAATTTAAAAAATCAGAAGGAAACGAGAGAGAAAAAGAACCAGAAGAAACATTTGAGGTAATAATGGCTGAAAATTTTCAAATGTGAATATGACATAAAGCCATAGATCCAATAAACTCATAAAACACTAAGATGGGTAAATATTTTAAAACTCTAAACGTAAGCATAACATATTAAAACTGCAGAATTTCAAAGGGAAAAAGAAAATCTTGAAAGAATCCAGAAGAAAGACACCTATAGTTCTGAGTCTTCTCTTTCATGTGGTTACTTTGGAGTATTTGTGCTTTAATAACTCATCAATATGCATATATTGTACATTTTTGTATATACTTTATTCTTTCATCTGAAATTATATTATGATGAATTCTAGATGTGTTTTACTATGGAATCATATGCTTACTGCCCTATATATGTTTTAGTAATAATTATTATAACTCTGTAATCCACATGGATATAGTTAAAATATATTAATTACTAAGAAAATAATTACAATTAGCCTCATACACTTAAATTCTTAGACTTACAGAACTTCTTATAATATATTAAATCACAATTTGATCTGTTATCACCTGTACTTCTCTCTAGTTCCTGATGGGTAGTTATTTCATCCAAGCTTGGATATTTCCATTGATAGATATATCATTACTATGCTCTACCTAGTTATGGCTCTTTCATACCAGGTACGGAGCTATTATCAAGAATAAAGATGTGATTGATATTATCATAGAGTTTACAGAATCCCATGAGAGAGAAACATTGTTATAACATTATTCTATAAACAATGCAATGAAATCATGTGCAATAAATATGAACCATAGAAGATATAGTTGAATAATCTTGATGAAGTAGGGATATGGGGTAATACAAAAGATATCACAATGGCAACTTTCAAATTCAGCTTGGAAAACACACTTTGAAACTTCAGTCAAAGGAAAGATGGGAAAATTCTAATAAAAGGCAGTGAATATCTACAAAAGTAGTTATTTGTTGCTGAAATGCATTTTATACGGGGGAATATCATATAAAACCAAACAACAATGTGAAAATGGTAAATGTCAAGGTATGTAGTTCTATGATAAGGCAGCTGTAATTATTAGAGCTAATAATTTCCATAAACCTAGAAAGTGCTTTCTTACTAATGTATATCTAATTTTCTGAGCTATTACCTCCAGAACAGTATTGAATAGAAGTTATACAAATGGATATCCTTGTGTTGATCCTGAATTTAAGGCAAAAGCATTTAGTCTGTCACCATAAAGGTTATGCAACCTGTCAGTTTATCATATTGAGGAAATTTCATTCTATTCCTAGTGTGTTTAGTAGTCTTTATCATAAGAAGGGTTTGAATCCAGTCAAATGATTTTTTTCCTGTGTCTATTGAGATTGTCGTGCTTTTTGTCTTGTATTGTATTCAATTATGATGGGATAGTGTTACATTAATTGATTCTCAGATGTTAATCCAACTTTGCTTTCCTCAGAAAGTTCCAGTTGTTCAGAGAATACAAGTCATTTAATATAGTTTGCTAGTGTATTGTTGAGGAATTTTGTGTCTATATTCATGTGGGAACACATGGTGGAAGAAACAGTGGACCCTGATATTCAATTTAATTCAGAATTACTACTCATATGGTAACATGCCCCTTTCCTGAAGTCTGATTTACTTTGTTCCTGAGGCACTATTTATATATTGCTTGTAAATATTCAGACAAAAATTTTTAAAGCTTCAATATATTGATCATGTCAAAATTAAAGATTTATTTAACTTGCTTGCACTTATAATTTATTCATTTTTATATTTGGGATTTGACACTTATAATTTATAATTATTAAATTGACTTCCATTAATTGCTATTAGTCAAGATTTTTATATATAAAATGGCAAATACATATGATTAAGCATCAAAGTTGTTTGGAATATAGATTAAATATAGATTAAATTATTTCAATTATCAATCATAGAATATTACAAATAAGAGTTATATCAATAATATGCAGAGCTTTTGTTCTTGTTAACAAGCATATAAATATGTGAATTTTCCCTAGAGTTATGGGAAATGCCACTAGCTTGGCCAGAAGTTGAAATTTTTCTTTTTAATACATTTTATATCTTTTAAGAAAATGTAATCTATTGAGTAATATGATTTATGTTTCAATAATCACATGGATTGGTCACAAGTATACACTTGTATCTATATTGCTGCAAAATAGTAAATCAATAAAAAATGGTCTAGAACTGCCAGAAAGTTTTGTTTTCTTCTTTGAAAATAAAATTATATCAAATGTGCTTAGTTTTACATCAATTTTACAATTTCGACATCAATTTACAATGTTTCACATCAATTGCTAATTTCAACAACACAAAGGAAATGTGATAAAATTTACTTCTTTTTATTTGGGTGCATTTTTCATAGACATCTCTTATATATCATTGACTCCATTCTTGCTATAATTTCTTACCTGTTTCCCCAATTACAGTCTAAACAATTACTAATCTGTTTACTAAACAAATAAACACTCTCTTTTCCTAATTCTTATCTATTTTCTAGACCTCTGCTTTCTATTTAGCAATTAGAAATTGCTTTCTATTATAGCAATTCTTATGAATTACTATAATGTCTTAGAGTAGAATAAGCACTGGAATTAGAACTCAGAAAACTTTGTCTTTCTGTATTTGACCATTTGTATAAATCTGGTTACATCATCTAACTTTCACATCTTATGCTTGCTCATCCACAAAATAAGAAAAATGGCTTTCAACTGAGTATATCCTCAAAACTAAATAAGAAAATATATTTAAAACTGTAGTGTAGTATCAAGTTAATGTCAGATACTCTAAATGTTTATGATTAGTTTTGTTGGAAGCAGTATAGTGGATTGTTTAAATTATATAGCCTAGATTCAGCAATAACAGTTCAAATTTAAACTCCACAAACTTCCTATGTGTTTTCAGTGTTTATTTTTTTAATCTTCCCTATTATTCATGTGTAAATTTGTTACATTGTAGCTACTGTAAATGAAAAGTAATAAATTAAAAATTTTAGCAGAATGCCTGATAGTAAATTATTTATAATTCACTTTCTCTAATTTCTACTCTGTCTCCTTCCAAATTGCTCTCAGAATAATCCCTTATTAAAAATATGTACATGTGATTAAGTCACTTTTCAATAAAGCCCACTTATCCCCAAGAAAACATCAATAACTTACACAAGAATTTATTTCTGGAATCATCTCACTCTAGTGAATGCCCTCTTACTTTCTGTATAATTGTTTTATTCATCATTTTTTAGCATGTTCTTTTTTCTGTGTATATGACTTTGATCTTAATCTTCCTGGAGAATGTCTACTTCTCTAAGATATTTTTCAAACATCATTTACTCTAAAAGGCCTTATTTGACCATTTCAGTTAAATATATTACTCTCTCCTCTGTGGTGCCAGGTAATTTTTTGCATATCTCTTCACAGAAAATTATATTGCATTTGTGATTTACATTGCCATTTTAAATTCTTCTGCTAAAATAATGAGAAAAGTCATTATAAGTCTCTTCATTTGTTTGCCTTTAAACTAACAGGTCATATCAGAGTGCCACATAGATGGTAGGTTCTCAATTTTTGGATTGAATTAAATAATTATTAGGCTGTATGGCTAACATCTAGCCAATTAGTATTTATTCATTCATTTAAGCAATCTATCATTCAACAAATATTTATGGAACTCCCATTATACACATGTTCTAGGCTTAATGCTGGGAACAATAAATTGAAGAGGACACATTTAACAAGTAACTTAAGGTCAATAGTACAAGGAAAGAGGTATCTAACACTGTGTGACTAAAATTTAAGATTGATAGAAGGAAGAAAAGATTGCTAAAATAATATGATCATCAGACTCATTCATAAAAATCATAATTTTCTCTGTCAAGAAGTTAGTGTATAAAGAAACTATGGGAGGAACAAGTGAAAAAGCTTAAAATAGTGTTTATCTTATAATTTCCAGGAAAATGTTTAGAGGGACAGAAAAACTTTATGTAAAGGGACAGAAAAAAGATAGGACAACAGCTAGGTGAATTATTCAGGCAGGATTATGAGAGTTTATTTGGTTTTTTTAAAAGTATGTGATAGAAAGGGAGAGAATTACAACACAGGAGAAAGAAATAATATCGTGTGAAACAGCATCTAGACGGGAACAGAGAGATTATGCTTGTAAACAGCACTGGAGACATCACTCTTTCTATAACACTGAAACAAATAGACTCAGAAATAGGTCAGATGCTGTTATGTGTTTGGAGTATTATGTGTAGGAATTTCTTGCCTTATATACCAAATGAAGGTGACCTGACTCTTGTTTGCATGCCCTCTTTCTCTTTCTCCCTAAACTTCAGAATCTACCAAAGGAAAAGTATATAATCAACCCATACATTGGACCCCAAGGAGTCTCTACAAATTTCTGGCACAGGTTATTCATAGTCAAGATGCCAGCCATTCCATTATAAATGGCACACTTCAGTATTGTGCGGGACTTAAATGTTACCATCTGCTAACCGCATGTGACATTTCTAACAAGAATTGCTTATAAATGTCGTCTCCATAGGGAGATCGTCAACAATCACATATGTGAAATTATTCTGTGATTCCTATCCCCCAACACACACACACACACACACACACACACACACACACACACACACACACACACACACACACACACTATCTTCACTTTCTATTATCTGTTACTTTCTACATCTTCAGTTTATTTTGTATCTCTCTCTTCATGTAAGCTCCATGAGGGCAATTATTTGTCTTTCATCTCATTAATACCTGGCATACAGTATGGAATAAGTACATGTTGAATAAATGACCACTGAAGTAATTAAAACATATTTTTAAGAAAAACAATTTTATACGTCTGATGATCAACATATTTTGATCAGATATTTCCAGCACTTTCTATATTTGTTGTTTGCAGGTCAAGACACTCACTTCTCTCTCCCCTCTTCATATTAGTAAGTACTCTTAAAAATAATTTGATGTCAGTAAGGAGAAAAAATAAGACATGGTGGCATATGCATTCACTGAGTATAAAGTATTTAAACTTGAATTTTTCAATCATATAAAAGAAACATTAGGTAATCAGAAACAAAACAATTTTTAAACCTTTACTTCCATCTGTGAAAAAAATACAAAGGTTTGTATTTCAAACCAGATATAATTCTGTCAGACTTACATCAATAATTTGGTCATTTTTCCACCCAACTTTCAGCATAAATTTGATGTTTATTCTTATTTAAATATTAGTAGCATTCATTTTTCTGTTAGGGGCTCTTATCCTCAAATTAGATCCCAAATCAGACATGTAATCAGGAGTTGGTGTGATTTTATTGTGGTGCAAAAAAATCTGAAATCCATGCATTGTGTTTCTCATAATATGCAATTTACTGAACTTTTTGAAGATCATTGATACACTATGATCCATTGATCTACTGTCCTGTTGTTGGATATTTGAATATGTTTGCAATTATGAATAACATAATTTAAACACCTTCTTATTTTAATTGTGCTATTTTTCATATCACATTTCATATATTGTTAAATTTGAATTATTGAACAAAATTATATAAATAGTTTTTTAAGGCAATATTGCCATATATTTCCAAAATTGGATGCTTCCATTTAAAAGCTTCATTAAGACACACTTAATCTCTACTTTACTACCTTAGCATTTTTAATCAATAACCTTAAACTTATTTTATCAATAAGTTGTTTAGTAATGGTATTTATTATTCTGTTCATTCTTAAAATTATTTTTGTGTTACAATTAAACTATGATCTCATTTTGTGATTAAGTGAAACAATTCAAAATAACATCAACCTATTATAATTTATTCAGTTGTGTTATTTTTATCCTCAATATAATTAGCACCAGTGTTTGTTAATATTTAAACCATTATAATATTTGCTGTCTAAAGGTAACATTTTATAATAATATTCACTGTATATAAACCAAAAGAGACTATGATATATTATTAGCTATAATTTCCCACCAATAATATCTTCATTGTTATAGGAATAATCTCCCAAAGAAATCAGCAGTTTACAAATGAATAACCCATTTTAAGAAGGGACAAGACAATATTGAGGTTGAAGCCTGCAGGGGAAGACCATCTACAGCAATTTGCAGGGAAAAAATGTTTATCTTGTTTTTTCTCTAACGGAAATTACTAGCAGAAACAATAGCCAACACTATACACATCTCAGTTGGTTCAGCTTACACAATCCTGATTGAAAAATTAAAGTTGGCCCAACTTTCCTCTTGATGGGTGCAAAACTATTGTGCTCACATTAGCTGCAGACAAAAGTAAAGCTTTCAATGGAAATTTTAAACAGGGAGAATCAAGATTCTGAAGCATTTCTTCAAAGAATTGTAACAGGAGATGAAACATGTTTTACCAGCATGATCCTGAAGACAAAGCATAATGAAAGCAACGGCTACAAGAGGTGGAAGTGAACCAGTCAAAGCAAAAGTGACTGTTCAATAACAAAGATCATGGCAATAGGTTTGTAAGATGCTCAAAGCCTTTTGCTTGTTTACTTTCTGAAGGGCCAACGAATGATCACATCTGCTTATTATGAAAGTGTTTTTGGGAAAGTTAACCATAGTTTTAGTGAAAAAATCCCCAGGAAAGCTTCACCAGAGAGTTCTCACCACCATGACAATACTCAACCTCATTCTTCTCATCAAGCAAGGGAAATTTGGTATGAGTTTCCAGGGGAAGTTATTAGGCAACCACTTTACAGTCCCGATTTGACTCCTTCTAACTTCTTTTTGTTTCCCAATCTTAAAAATATATATTTAAAAAGCATCCATTTCTCTTCAGGCAATAATGCAAGAAAGACTGCATTGCCATGGACAAATTCCCAGGACCCTCTGTTCTTCAGGGATGAACTAAATGACTAACATCATTGCTTAAAAAAAAGTATCTTGAACTTGATGGAGCTTATGTTAATAAATAAAGTGTATATTATTATTTTATGTTTTAATTTCATTTTCCACACACTTTTTGAAGTCCCGTTGTATTTAGCTTGTGTCTGTATCCATTTAAGTTGAAGTCAATAAAGACTTTGTGGCAACATGGAAAATATATATAAATCTATATAAATCCAAAGCACACAAACAAAGAACACAAAATTTTATTTTCTGTGATTCTAACTCTGTGAGAGTTAGTAATAATTATTACTAACACAGTAATAATTATTCACTCTGCTAAGTAATTCTGTTGGTGTAGAGGTTTCATGAGTATTTTTTTGTTTTATTGGTTCTACATTTCATATTACATAATGATTGTTAAATTAATAATTGGATTTTGGCCTTAAAAAGCCATTAAAATTAAAGTGAGAAAGCATTTCTTTCAAAAACATTTATTACTAGTTTACTATCACTTGACTTATTTCATAAATCATCTTTTAAAAATATATAACAGAGTAATTCTTTCTCTTTTTGCCTAGAACTTTATCATGTCACAACTCTAGATTAATGATATTCTTTTAAAATAACTTTATTGGTTTATGCATTTGATCAGTGTATCCATGGCACTAGAAATGCACTGGAAAAGAATCCAGGGAGCATTTTTAAATTGATATATAGCACTCAGCCTGAATGCTTTGCAAACCTAGCAAGTTAAACTACCAAATAAAAATTAATAAATGGAGGCATTCAATTATTTCCTGTTTTTCATATTATCCTTACCAGATATGCGTGTGTATATTTGTTTACATTTTTATGAGATATTTCCTGGTTTTCATATTATCCTTGAAAATAGAATTGTGATAATAATAAATTCTACCTGAATAATTAAAGTTTAACCTCAATAATTAAGAAGAATTAACAGAAAGAAGGTAAGTTTTATTAGTCAAGTATCCTCATTTTTCAACGTTCTTTCAAATATATTTTTCTCTCACTTTCCCACTGGATATATACATGCTTGCAATTCCCAATAGCAGTGTCTCATATTATTTTCTATTTGTGTTTCTATTAGCCTCTTCCAAAAGGTAGCTACATATAACATCTTATTAGTCTGGCAAATCCTACTAATAATGTTCCAATTCATTTAGAAAAATATTTATTTTTCTTTCAATTTTATTTTTAGCATAAAAGCATGCTTATTCCATGAGTGTTAAGTCAAAAAATACAAATTATATTTCATACAGTAAATTTGATGGAAGCAGATGCCTTAAATATATATATATATATACACACATGCATATAAATTTAAAAGTAAACAAATACACACACACACACACTTACTTGAAATGTGATGCAGAATATATTATATGTATTTTCCCAAGTTTTTTTCTACAAAATTTCATATATGTGATTTACATATTTTTCTGACCTTGCATGCATTTGTTATGAATATGTGTGTCTTTAATAAAAGTATATATCAAATGGATATCAAATATGTGTCACTTGGGTTTAAAGACTAGAGTACCGCTGCATGATCACATCTTTAAGACAAACAGTGGTTTATAAATTAAGATATTTGATATAATATATAATGTATTATTTTATTTAAACTCTGATTTACCAATTGTATAACTACTATTTATAAGCTAAACTAGACTTACACATATGTAACAGAATGGATATAGGCTAGTATAGTCATTGAGGAGAGTGACTTGAAATACTTCTGTCTAACTTGACTCTTGTGTGGTAGTCTAAAGACATATTCACATAGCTTCGTAAGGGGATATATGCAGCAGTTGTTTGTTGTTATTGTCTGTCTTTGAGACAGAATCTCACTCTGTCACCCAGCCTGCAGTATAGTGGCACAATCTTGACTCACTGCAACCTCCTCCTGCACAGCTCAAGCAATTCTCCTGCTTCAGTCTCCACGGTAGTTGAGATTACAGGTGTCTGCCACCACATCAGCTTATTTTTATTTTTTTAGTATTTTCAGTAGAGACAGGGTTTCACCATGTTGGCCAGGCTGGTCTTGAACTCCTGACCTCTAATGATCCACCCACCTTGCCCTCCCAAAGTGCTGGCATTATAGGCTTGAGCCACTATGCCCGGCCTACAGCAGTTGTTTATGGTTGAAAGAGAGTAAGTAGAAAATTGAGTATTTGCCACATAATACCATGCAGTTGTTTTAATCAGTAAATTGAATGTACACTCACTCAACATCATGGATATAAGTGAAAAGCACAGTATTAAATAAAAAAGAAAACAAGTAAACCCACAATTAGATATAGACACAGATGTAGATATTGATAGATATATAAATAGATTGCTATCACTGACTGTGAATGAAAATAAATATTAACAAAACAAAAACAGGAAGGCAGTAAGAATAGAAGTGAAAGTGGGAGATTAGGATGTAATTACTTAGAAAATAGAAAAAGGACTGTCTACTGAAATTGAACTGAATAATATAATTAATTATATTCTCTTTATCAAAGGTTGTGATAGTCCTAAATTAATTATTATTTCAAAGAGGCTCAACAGAGTAAAGCTAAAGTATTGCATTATGGTATCTTCCCTGAATTATGTAACTACTTTTACTTTTAGTCATTCCTTATTTGTGAAGACTTGCTCTTAATACAGCATTTCTAAGGAAAGCATTTTTAAAACATGTTTTGATTCAGACCAAATGAAGGGACTTCTAAATTGTAATAGCCTCAATTTGAATGAATTTTTTCCTTGGATATCAGCTGGCATCTAGGACTAGATTAAATTTCAGGTAACTCTTTTTGGTTGGTTTCTTATTCTCTGTCATTACTAATGCCAGCTTAACCAATTTAACAATAGTGCTTCCTGGAGCTACAGGAGGGAGGAAAACTAGGATGCAAAATTTCATGTACAAGTTTATTTCAAGACTGTGAAAAGTCACCTGCAGAGTACATTTTCTTAATACTCTCTCTGGGGAGACAAACACTTTGACCTATTGTAGTAGTCTTAATAACAATGGCAGCAATTAGGCTAGCTTCCTAAAAAGTCATAGGAGAGAATAAATCATGTTCATATTAATCCACATGTAATATCAACCTGTGTTCACTGGTAAATAGAAACCTTTCTAACAGAATAATACAATAAAAAAAAGAAAATTGGTTTTATAGATTTGCCGCAGTTAGAGAAGAGAAAGGTGAACAGAGAGGTCACATATAAAAGAGTCGTGGTTTTTAAAAGGTATCTGAAGAAAACATAGTACAGTATTGTTTTTTTGAAATACCTAATATAAAGTTGCTTAAAACCTTAAACTCTAGAAACTTTGAGGAGAAAAATGTCTATTTGTTCTTAATTATAATTTTCTCTTGATGTTTGTTTTAAGGGAAAAAATAATAAATTTGAACTTGTTTCTTTTCAGACCTACCACTGTGTATCTAAATTATATTACCGAATTATAATTTTTACAACAGCCTAGAAAGGAGCCATATCTAAACTCTGCTGGTGGTTATAAACCTTTTTTGCTCTGGTATTATCATATTACTTGGGAGGACGAATTATACTGTCTGTATTCCAGAACTAGCAGGATACATTTTTAGAATTTGAGTCAGAAGAGATACAACCATACTAATAATCAGAGAAGAGTTTCTGAAACAATTTTATTCAAGTAGATAAGGTTATTCAATTTTACACAATATTTTAACATATGCGAAGTATGTCAGTAAAATTTGGAAGCTACATCTAAGGTAACTTGGTGTGCATTGCCTAACTGGGACTTATCTGTCACCTAGGACGATGATATTTAGTTTCTACCCAGCAGGGAAAATAACAGAAATAACAGCAAACCCAAGCTGCTAATCTCTAGGCACACTTTATCCAGGATAACAGTGTACCAGTCAGGAAACTGTTTAAATACCTAGGAGAGCAATATGATCTTCCTCAGCGCATACCCCAGGAAAGAATTGTCTGAGACCTCTGGCCTCTCCCTCGTAACTGGAAGCCTTTTGAAATGTTATTATATATACAAATATTTTAGGTTCAGAGTACTAACTTAGCTGGGGAGTAACAATTTCTTCAAAGTAGCAGGAAAGATCTCATATTAGTTATTTCTTCCCATTTTATTATTTCTTCCCATTTTAGTTCTCCTTTAATGCAGAAAAAATGATTACTATGTGGTGCTAAAGTACTGAGAGGAAGAAAAAAGCATGAGAAGCAATAATAGAAACCATCCCACCCTAAATCCCACTATTAATTTTATGAAATATGTTAAAACACAATGTAAAATCAATATATCTATTAACAGAATTAAAAAAATATTTCTATACCACTTCAAAAACAAGGTCTGTGTCTTGCCTACAATTCTGTCCTCTCGTGAACTCAAGTTTTATTCTTTATATTCATAAAATCCATTGCAGGACAGCTATTAAAAGACATATTTTAAAATAAACTTGAAAAAGTATAATCAGACATCTAGGGAGAGAAAAAAAATATTTTTTTTCTGTGTACCCATACCAGACTAGAAACATTTTGTTTTTCCTTGAATCCAACTTTTCTTCTTATGTTGCATATTTCTTTGAGTTATACAACTTCCATATAGTTAGTTACTTTCAACAGAATCCTATCATTCTAAAAATCTGATATACTTCCAACGACTGTCCTGTTTGACATGCCATCTTCACTCTAAGTCTCTCCTAAGTAGACTTCTCATCTGGTACAGTTCACATCTCAAAACTGTTCTGCAGTATGTTTCTTTCCAATCTGTGTTCCATACTGCTTCCAAGCTGATCTTCCTAAGGCAAATATCAGATCAATCCACCTCTCACATTACACATTAATTAATTATGTCATGTTCTTAACAAGATGAAGTACAAATCATTTATTGTGGAGTGTTTAGGTTTCTACTAAACTCCATGGAAACTGGCTTAAATCATAAAAAATTTATTAACTCACATACTTGGAAGGCAGTGTGGACTTCAGGGTTTGCTCATTCCAATGGATGAATATTGTCACTAATGTAAAATTTCTCATCTGTCCTATCTGCCACTCATAGTTTCAAATTCAGTTTAATTCATTATTATTCATGAACTTAAAATGACTTCAAATAGTTGTTAGGCTACATAAGCTTTCATCCATATTTTAGAATAAATGATCTGTTGGGGGAAGCAGCAAAGGAGAAAGTACTTTCAGAGTGCCTATATAAATTGGTTATAAGTAACATATAAACTGGGAACAACAAACTGTGGCAAAATGCGAGAGGCCTCTGGGGGGGCACACTTCTCCAAGCCTCATGTTCCAGGTGCAGGGTGACCTCGGCTCTGTTACCATAAACATTGTGCTCAAGGACATAAAACCCCTTTGTAGCACTAAGACGTAACCAGACTTGTAGGTTCCTTGTGAGGCCCTCATTCCACCAGCTGCACATAGATAGTAGGCTAAAGAGAACCACATGTTATTGTTTTGTGAAACTCCCAAAACTGCCACTGTTATCAATCTTTAGAATGACGTGCTAGTTCCAGCTCACTAATTCACCCCACCATCAAGTCACCCTCTCCCCACCATCACTCCACCACCTACCCTATAGATCAAAGTGATTGGAACCAATAAATACTGTGGAAGATCAGAGCTTGGGGCCTTTGTACCCTCCAGTTTTGCACTGGCTCTCTGGTCCCACTTTATGCATACTTAACATGTCTTTTTCTCATTATTTTGTCATCAATGAACTCGGGGTACCCATGGGTGGGGTATGGGGACTGGTTCCCTACAATTTTCAATCATGAAAAATGTCCTAAGCATTCTTCAGATTTGGCAAATTGGGGCAAGTACTTATCCCTGAAGCAATGAGTTTGGCCAGCACTGGCCAGGGGAATGAAGTTTACTGATTAGCTCAGCCCCTGGAACTTACAAAGTCCTCTTCTTGAACCTGGGCAATCCTTTGTGACTGACCTAACTAATAGAATATAGCGAAGTGAGGGTAAATGACATGTGAGTCTAGGTTACAAAAAATGTCACATAAATCTGCCTTGTTTTCTGGGGATGCTGACTCCTGGAACAAGCCACCATACCACAAATAAAGTCAGACAACATAAAATGGTCTTATATAGGTTACTTTTTCATGTTTTCTTTTTTGACTGAATGTATCAGATTTGTCCTCAGTCAACCTGATGCATCAACCAGCATCCACATGAGTGAAGAAAAATTCAATATGACTCTAGCCTAAGCCTCCATCTGAATATGAACTCCTGAGGGACCACTGAAGAAAACTGTCTATCTCAAACTGGCAACCTTCAGAACTGTGAAATATATAAAATAATTGTTATTGTTTCAAAACACTAAAATTTGGGTGATTCATTGCAAGCAATAGACAAAAACACACTGATACCAATACAACTTTTAAGAGCCAGTCAATACTTCATCTATAAAATGCTATTTCTTTATATTCTTCTTTTCTCATTCTCAGTTATTTAACTCTTTTATGCTCCTAAAGCATTCTACAGAAAGTTTAAAAAAATCACATCCTGCATTAAAACTATTTTTATGTATGTCTCCTTCACCAGACTGCATTTCTTGAGGAAATTGGTTCTACTATATACATTTTTTTTCAGCTGTGGAGAGTGTAGTATATGTAATAGTTTCCTCAAAATGTTGATTGACTCAATTAATCAATTGAATTGATTGAATCAAGAAATCAATCATTTAACCCTTAATTAATATAAATATTTGCAATAATCTTTACTTATTTAGATTACACATGACTTTGTGTATGGCATGATTACATGATTTCAATCTTTCTGTTTTCAAGAGGGTATTATAATGGCAAAAACCATAATTACTTTTGCACCAACCTAATAACTTTTGTAAACATATTGCACATTTATCACATATGCCTTAAAGCTTATATTAAAGTTGAAGAATATTTTCTAGAGATTTGAAACTATTTCTATTTGACCCAGCACTTTTTAATTTATTTTTATTTTTTGAGAGGAAGTATCTCTCTGTTGCCCAAGCTGGAGAGCTGTGGTACTATCTTGGCTCACCACAAACTCTGCCTCTGAGTTCAAGTCATTCTCCTGCCTCAGCCTTTCAAGTAGCTGAGATTTCAGGCATGAACCACCACACCCAGCTAATTTTTTTATTTTTAGTAGAGATGGGGTTTTACCATGCTGGCCAGGCTGGTCTTAAACTCCTCACCTCAAATAATCTGCCCACCTTGGCCACTCAAAGTGCTGGGGTTACAGGTGTGAGTCACCACACCCATTCAACACAGTACTTTTTGAAATGAAACTTATAGTATCATCACCATTTTGCCTTTCTTCTTATCTAGTTGCTTTGTTTAGAAACAAACACAAAAAAAAACTTTTATTTACATGTGGATTTGCAGTTCTCATGTGTCTGGAACTTCTAATGAGATCAACATTTTATATGAAATAGGGTAGAAAGCTTTCCTCAAATTGTATACATTCTTCAAGCTATTATCAGTAAGTTCCCCATCTGGAATAGTTAATGCATTTCATTTTTTGGTTTACCAGTTTAACCATTTATTTATTGCTCTGCAAAACTTAAAAAAACTTAAAAATAGTTTTGTTGCAGCAAATAAAAGCATTTATTGTTCAGAATGTAATTTTCAACGTTTTCAATGACTATATAATCCTTTATATTTGTTTAGTAGCCTAAGTGAACAAATATTTAAATATGTACTTTCCCCTCCTCTGACAGTATCTACCTTTGTATAAAATTAAAATTACTGAGAAACATAATTTGAGAAACCTTTGAAAAAACTTCTTCCACAAACTGATTTTACCATGTATGGATGATGGTGTTTTCATGATAGTATGATATATACAGAGAGGCATAAATGACATCCTTTGCCTCCAAAATTCAAATGACATTATACAATAAAGTTGTTCTTTAAGCAACAAAATGTTTAGAATGGGGTGTTAAAGTAATACAGTGGAGGTAAAGACTACTTTATGCTGAGAGAATCAAGGGAAACTAGGAATGTTATGACATTTTAGCTGGGCTTTTAAATATTGGTTTGATTTACATGTGTGAATATGGCTGAAGACATTGGACTCAGAAACTATGCAAGCAGGTCAGAATAAAGAAAAAAACCCAACTGTTAGGCATGTTGTGATACTGACAATAAAGTATATGCAAAGATAGTAATAAAAATCGGAGATAACAACAGGTTTAGAAATATGAATGAGTAAAGGATTGTGGAACTAATAAAAATGTAAAATTCATATTTGAGAACTGACTTGTGGAACAGTAAGATTAGTTCAGTTTTAGTCTGCGGTGTTTGAAATACTAACTGGTACAGAGTCTTATAGGGAATTGGAAGTTCAGAAAAACAGCTAAAGAGATCAATTGTAATTATAGATATCAGATACTTGTATATATTTAGAAATGGAGAGGTGGATAAATTGATAAATACTAAAAACATAGAAAGAGATACAATTAAAGGCAATTTTAGGAAACATAAGAAGATATGTTAATTAGATCATTCTGTCTCCAACTATTTACTTTAAACCTTTTGTTTTAACCTGAAGTCCTGAAAATGGAGGAAAAATTGAGTCTGAAGCCATGTTTTGTTTAGCTAGCAAAATTTTGAAAAAGCCAGATTTTGAAAGTAAATGTCATGTGTATTTCCCATTCACCTGTGAACTCCAGATTATTCTTCATCCTGGTTACATCACAAATTTGTGATTCTTTCTTGCTACCTGATGTTTTTGAAGCTCAAGGCCACCATATGTAACCATTGCTGTGAATTCATTGCTTACATCAAGTGCCTTGGAAGTTTATTTACTCATTACTCTTTTCTGAAAAGCATGGAACATTCAGGCTGCAATGCTAGAAGGTTAGAGTATGTGAAAATGGCTGTGATACAGCAAAAAATAAATAAGACAAATATATGTAACATCACACCACAAAAAGAGCTAATGGCAGTGCTTTTCCAACTATCTGAGCGTTCCAACTCTCTAAACTGTTTTGATGTGTTATGTTAATCACAATCTTAACATAGAAACCAGTCTTACAATAATATACCAATAGGAATGAAAAATAAGAATTTAGAAGAAAAAATAGCAGATAGGAGACAGGACTAAATTGTAGCTCTGACTTGGATGGACAGCAGTGTGTGGAGACTCACATCATGAACCTCTGCTCCAAGAATTACTGCAGAAATATACCAGGAAAGGCAAGAGAATCCATCGACTCTTTGAAGGAAGCAGATTGTTCCTGCAGGACCCAGGAGACAGCCAAATACTGTGAGTACCTAAACTATGAAAGTTAGAAAAAGGAATCGTCCACCCCAAAACACACACCTGCACTGGGGAACCTGAGGGGGATCACAGGAAAAGGATTTGATCTTACCTGGAGAAGAGGCAATTTAGAGAGCCAAATGAAATACAGGGGTGGAGGAAGCAGGTATAAAAGTCCTGTGAGCCCTCTGGGTCCTCAGGAAAGGCATTTCTGACTTGTCTCACAGGGGTCCTTGGGGACAGCTACCAGAGGAACTGGGAAAAAAATACAGGAAGAAGGAAACTTCCAGCTGAACTTTGTAACAATTCCAACCAAATGAGAAGTTTCTGGGCCAGAATTCATTGGAAATCATGAAGCCAGTGTGCAGACTCCACAGGCAGGGATATGTGGAAACCCTGCTTGCATTCTCAGCTGGGAGGGTGGTAGCTTGGGGTGAGTTCTCAGCCCTGCTCACCCACTGCAAGAAAGCAAACTCAGTGCAGTTGTGGAAGAGCACAGTGAAAGTGAGACCAGCCTTTTGGGTTGTGAGAGAACTGGGTGAGGCCTGAAACTGCAAGCTTTCCACCATTTCCCTGATACCCTGCATGATAGAGAAGTGGCAGCCAAAATCCTCCTGAGAAAACAACTCCATTGACCTGGGAACCACACCCCCAGGCCCCTGACAGCAGTAGCTGCAAGCCACACCCAAGAAGAGTCTGAGCTCAGACACACCTAACCCTACCCTCACCTCACGGTTCTTCCCTTTCCACCCTGGTAGCTGAAGACAAAGGTCATATTTTCTTCGGAGTTCTAGGACCCCACGCATCAACTGATCCTCACCTATACTTACCACAGCTGATGCAGTCTTGAAAGCATTACCTTCTGGCAGGAAACCAGCCAGCACAAAACTAGTGTATAAAACAAGTACAACTAAGGACGCTCTCAAGAGACCTTTTCACTCCCCTGCCACCTCCACCAGAGCAGGTGCTGGTATCCACAGCTGAGATACCTAAAAATGATTCACATCACAGGACTCTGTGCAGACACCCCTCAGGACCACCCCAGAGTCTGGTAGCCCTGATGGATGTCTAGATCCAGAAGAGAAATAACAATCACTACACTTCAGCTCTCAGGAAGCCATATCCCTAGTAAAAGGGGCAGAATAATACATCAAGGGAGCACCCCATGGGACAAAAGAATCTGAACGTCATACTTGAACATCAGATCTTTCCTCTGACATAGCGTACCCAAATGAGAAGAAGCCAGAAAAACAATTCTGGTAATATGACAAAACAAAGTTATTTAACAACCCCCCCACCCCAAATCACACTAGTTCACCAGCAATGGTTCCAAACCAAGAAGAAATCCCTAAATTGCCAGAAAAAGAATTTGGAAAGTCTATTATTAAACTAATCAAGGAGGCACTAGAGAAAGGTGAAGTCCAATTTAAGTAAATAAAAAAAAAAATGATACCAGATATGAGGAGAGAATCTTCAGGCAAATAGCATAAATTAAAAAACACAGCTTCAGGCAATAAAGGACATACTTAGAGAAATGCAAAATATACTGGAAAGCCCCAGCAATAGGATCAAACAAGCAGAAGAAAGAACTTTAGAGCTCAAAGACTAGGTTTTTGAAATAACCCAATCCAACAAAGATAAAGAAAAAAGAATTTTTTAAAAAAATGAACGAAGTCTCCAAGAAGATTGGGAGTATGTGAAATGACCAAACCTAAGACTTACTCGTGCTCCTAAGGAAGAACAGAAATCTAAAAGTTTGGAAAACATATGTGGGGGAACAACTGAGGAAAAGTTTGTTGGCCTTGCTAGAGATCTAGACATCCAAATACAATGAGCTCAAAGAACATGTGGGAAATTCATCGCAAAAAGATCACCACCCAGGCACACTGTTATCAGGTTATCTAAAGTCAAGATGAAGGAAAGAATCATAAGAGCTTCGAAGAAAAGCACCAGGAAACTATTAAAGGAAGAAAACCCATCAGATTAACAGCAGAATTCTTAGCAGAAACTCTACAAACTAGAAGGGATTAGGATCCTATCTTCAGCCTCCTAAAACAAAACAATTATCAGTCAAGGATTTTGTATTTAGAAAAACTAAGCTTCATAAATGAAGGAAAGATACAGTCTTTTTCAGACAAACAAACTCTTCCACCACTTTTACTCAATATAGTACTGGAAGTCCTAACCTGAGCCATCAGACAAGAGAACGAAATAAAGAGCACGCAAATTGGAAAAGATGAAGTCAAACCATGGTTGTTCTCTGATGATAGGATCGTATCCCTAGAAAACCCTAAGCTCATCCAATAAGCTCCTAGATCTCATAAATAAATTCATTAGACTTTTGGGATACAAAATTAATGTACATAAATCAGCAGCACTGTGGTGATCCTCATTTCTAAATTTCCAACATGTGAGTATGTTCTTACATTGAAAATTCAAGATACTACATTAAATATAAAGTTTTAGGATCATAATTTACTTTCTGATTATTATGATCAAATTACAGATCATCTCTCTCTCTCTCTCTTTCTCCCTCTCTCTCTCTTTTTTTCTTTCTTTCCTGGCAAGGTTTCACTCTGTTGCTCAGGCTGGAGCACAGTTGTGTGATAACAGCTTGCTGCATCCTTGACCACAGGGGCTCAGTTGATCCTCCCACCTCAGCCTCCTGAGTAGCTCAGCCTCTGGAGTAGCTGGAGATAGAGGTGGGCCACCATGCCTGGCTTTTAAATTTTTTTTGTAATTTGTATAGTGACACAGTCTCACTGTTTTGCCCAGGCTGGTCTCCTGGGTGCAAGTGATCCTCTTGCCTCTGCCTCCCTAAGTGCTGGGATTACAGGTGTGAGCCATCACATCTAGCTGTTATCTTTTTTTTTTTTATTTGACTGGGTCTTGCTCTGTCACCCAGGCTGGAGTTCAGGGACCCAAATATGGCTTATTGCAGCCTCCACCTCCTGGGCTCAAGCAATTCTCTTGCCTTCCTCAGCCTCATAAGTAGCTGGGACCACAGATGCACACCACAACTATGTTCCAGCTGTTTTGTTTTATTTTAATATTTTTTGTATAAAAACCAGGCCACACTTTGTTACCCAGGCTTGTCTTGAACTTGTGGATTCAAGGGAACCTCCCACCTTGGCTTCCCAAAGTTCTGGGAAAGCCACTGTGGCCAGCCATATCATCTCTTAATAATGTAATAAAAATATGAAAAACTCTATTCTTACAAATGTCTAATTTTAACCTTTTGATCTTATCTGCCACAGGAAATAATATTGTTTTTCTCCCATTAATGGAGGTTATAAATGAATTCTTGAACATATCAAACAAATAAGCTAGTCTAGGAGTCCAATTCAAATCTCTAAATTGGTACCAAATTTGTTCCTTATTATGCAAAATGTTAATTCCAGAAATTTCCACCTTGATAACCATTGCATCAAAGCATGTAATAACAGCTATTAATGATCATACTCTCATTAATCATGTTTTAAAGACAATGATCCAAAATTTAATATAGTATTTATTCTGCAGTTCATGAACTATCCTGTTGAATTCAGCTGCTATTTTATTTTTATTCTGATTTGATTGATGAAGAAAGAAGTGTTGATTTACATTTTCTGCAAGTTTCTTAATCAGCTTCACTTATGACTGGTGACTGGTTGTAAGGATTTTATTTATAGGGAAATGATTTAAACTTCGATGATTTAAGAAAAGATGAAATTATTGAAATAAAAAGGGATGATTCATAGAAAAACAGAAAAAGAGAGAAATACAAACTAAAATATGAATAAAACGAGTCCATGAATCCTTACTGTCCTCAAAAAATAAACCAAATCCATACCATACTAATAATTCACTTAATATGATAAAAACAATTTGACAGTGCTATTGTAAATATTAAATTGGTTAAATAATGCAAATTAATTCAACACATGCATGAAACACAACCTGTTCTTGCTAAGTGTAGATTTGAATCTACTGCTTAACACTTATTCAATAATATGGGATTTCTTCAATCTGAAAATAATACAAACTCCTCAAGATTTATCTAATTTCACCTTCAGTGAAGATTCCTGATTGGAGTATTCTTCCAAGTCTATGTTTTTGACTCATTTCAGATATTAAGCATTTTTAATTAATACACTGTAAACCCATGTAGGTATAGGTTACTTCCTTGCTCCTGATGTATTAAGTCAAAATCACACAGAGTTGGAGATCTTTATATAAAAAGGATACAGAAAAATAGATTTCAACTAATGAGTGAAAAACATGGATTTGAAGTAACAAAGGTGATTCGGAAACGATATATTTTAGAAACAAAGTGGGCCAAATATATCCATTAAAAGTTGATTTTACAAACTTTACTATTCTACACATCTGCTTAAAATCAAATGAGAACATTCTGTTAAGAATAATCAAAGAGTACATGAAATAATTTTTTTCCAAAAATAAATATTCTTTGGTAATTTTAAAAGTAATACAAAGAAATTTCAGATGATAAAATATGCCTATGGTTCTTTTTTTAATACAAGCTCATCTCAGGTAAACAGTAAAATTAATTCGTCCTCTTTACCCTAAAATGATATTTTGCTATGAATATATGTAATTTCATTTATGAAATTGCTTTGTTATTTTAACATGGTTAACTATTTCTTTACAAGACTGTTTATTCAATTTCAAACACATGAGACTCATTTTTTTTTTCTTCTATGTCTAGGTTTCTGCTAACCTATCTTTTAAAATGCTTATTAGCAAACTTTCTTCTGTATAGAAAGCAGGCAAAACAAATCATGGCCATGCATTCCTTTGCAAGAAAAAGTATGTACTTTTGGCTAAAATGATGTTTGTTTATACTGTTCAATAATTTGTGTTAGTTTTAGTATTCTAAATAATGGTTAGCAAGTGTTTTAAATATTCATGAGTCATCTACAGGAGTGAAAGGTATTTTTGTTTTAAGCTATGTCAAGAAAATTATGCTTAGCAATAAATTCTCTACAGATTTTGTGAAACTCTATATGCCATAAGTATTGCTGTCATATTAGTGATATGCTATATAAATTACAAATATTTCAAGAATTATTGAATTTAACATTAAATAAAAGCCATAAGAAATCATGTAAGAAATACAACTAAGGCTATAAAGGAATAATATAAATCTGATAAACTATATAAATACAATTTTATCAAAGCATGTTCTCAGTTTTTAGATTTCTTTAACTTAGTGAATTCCATTTTATGCTATTTTACTTGGCATTTTAACTTTTTATACCTTCAGGAATTTATCTTCATTCCTTATATTATTGATAGTACCTTAAATAATTCCATTGTTGCTTGCTTAGAGCATTTGGGAAAGAGCAAAAGGAATCCATGGGCTATTTCTAGGGTTGGGACAGCCTTCTGGGGATAAGTTAACAATCAGGGACAGCTGAGCCTCCCCGGGTATAGGAGTTAGCCCCTTTGGGATGAAGACAAAATACAGGAAAGGTAATGATGAAATAGCCATTACATTCAATGGTCATCCTAAACTCCAAGAGGACACATTACCTTGCTCAAAAAGAAGTGATGTTCTGTTGGCTGCATAAACTTTCAGAACTAGATTCTCTTTATGACTGAAAGATTACTAAGGAATCCTAAGTTTGTTTTAATAGAAAAGACTGAAAGCTATTTGAACAAATGAAGAAGGTCACTGATTGTGGACCAGCAGTAGATTAAATGCAAAATAGCCCTGGAGTAGAACAGTTTTGGGCTATAGGGAGTATTTAACATATAACTGACCTACTCCAAGATCAATTGTTACTTTGGCCAATTGGTTATGCAGAAGCAAAGTAAACTTCTTTGAGACTCTAAATGCAAACTAAAAATCCCCTATGGGAAATTCACATTCGTAAGTGCTCACCGAACTAAAATGAAATCTATGCCAAATAAGTACCACAAATTTTCTGGTACTGGCATACTTATTCCTAGTAGTGGTACTGGTTACTACCCTTGTGAAGATTTCAATTCTCCAATAAAACCTCTTCCTTAAGGCAAAGTATGGAATTTATCTAGATTCTTGTTAAAATCAGTAACAGCACTTATAAGCCCTTCTTGGCAGCAAATTTCTTTTAAACAAATATCCTATCTAATATCTCTGCTGCTTATGACAAATTTAATATATTTATATTTTCTTGTTCTATCATTGTATTGTAAATACAGACGTGATATTATCTGGATCTAGATTGACACCGTTTGCTTTTTCCTAAAGGCTCTGGATAAGATGAGATGGAATTCATCCCTTCATGGTGATTACTATCATTTGCTATTTGTAAAGTTTCTATTTGATATAATAATTCTCTAATTCTAAACTATTACTTTTGCTATTTATTTTTAGTCTTAATTTTACGTTTTTGTTTTTTGAAAAGTGGGCCTCAAAACAATAAAACTTTTGGAACTCACAGAATGTGTCTGCTATTGTTTTAGGAGATAGTGCAGGAGGCAAACAGTGTGATAGCTAATTTTACATGTCAGCCTCATGGGGACACAGGGTGCCCAGGTATTCAGTTAAACATTATTCTAATTATGTCAGTGAGGGTGTCTGCAAAATGAGATTAACAGTTGAACAGGTTGTTTTGCCCATTAGTTGATGTAGATTCTCCATTATGGTGACACTCTTTCCCTTTTGGTATGTTTTTGGAATGGCTGATACTGGTTGTTCCCGTCCATGTGTAGTGCTTTCTATCACTACTATTGGTCGATGCCTTGAAAATTTCAGTAATGCCCATTGAAGGAGCAGAAGCAGCACAAGTAGGAGGAGGAGAAGGAGGATAAGAAATATAGTAATAAAAATGTTTAAATGGAAGAAAATTATAATGAATTGCAAATTTTATCATTAGACCATAAAGAAAACTATCAAAATTTGTTTGAGTGTTCAGGTAGATAGGGAGTTATAATAAACATTTCAAAAAATTTGTAATATTTTGAGTGCCAGCCACGAAAAAAAACACAATACAAAGTTCTAAGGAAAATAAGTAGCTAAATCTAATGAAAGTCTAATATCATTAGATCAAAAGTTAAAAGAGAATAATTTTATCCTTTCAAGAAATCCTACAATGTTTAGTAGAACTCAGAATCTAGGCCTGATCAAACGTATACAAATAAACGCTGTATAATACAAATAAATGAATGCTAACTAAATTACCAAATACTTAGGAATGAACTTAGAAAGTTTAGCAAACCGCTATGAGAAAATCTATAGAACATTATTAAGGAACATAGAAATAACCTTAATAGACAAAAATGAATAAATAAATAAATCCCTGAAGAAACTAGTCAAATTGAGAATTTAATTTAAAAGTGAAAGAAATGTGAGCAAAATTTTTCATGGTATTTTGTAGAATGTCACAATTTCTTAAACTTAACCTAAATGAGAAAGAAAAAGTGAATTCATATCAGGCAATTTGGAAAACAAGACTAAAGAGAGATGCTTAGAGTATTAGATATCATAGCAATGTACAATAAATAAAACATGATGATATTGGCAATACAAAAAAAATAAAGACTATGATTTTTAAAAAGCCTAATTTAAAAAGATATATAAGAATGTAGAACACTAAGATACTTTAAACATGGGATTTAGATGTTACAAAAACTGGTGAAGGAAGAGAAATTCATAAGTTGATTAAAAATATATAAAAAATAAAAATAATTGATTTTTAAAGCATACACAGATGTCAAGAGCATGTAGAGACAGTTTCTGATCCCTGAAATCACTTCTAAGGCAATAAGAGAAAAATAATGCCACAAATTCTCTTTGTAATCTTTTCTGTAATAATAGGTTGGTGCCAACGTAATTGCAATTTGTGTCATTGAAAATAATGGCAAAAATACAGTTACTTTTGTACCAACCTATAGGTTTTACTCTGCATATTGAACACAAATTTTAACTGTGGGAATCTTAGGTCCCTGGCTTTCTACTGGGAAATAATGTGGGATATGTGAAAGATTGTGCATTTTTATGTTTCCAAACCTGGATTCAAATCTTAAAAATAACACTTGGTATATACATAATCTTGGGAAAATTAACATTTCATATCTTCACAGTCCTCATTAAGATAATTATGCTGATTATGCCTAATTTCAAGTATATAAAACATAAAGTTCATTTATAAATTAGAAAATGTAGCCAGTTCCTTACAAGTTCCAATTCAAATGTTACTGCCTTCACTTTGTTTAAGTGCTTTAGTCATTCTTATATGTGTCTCTGCCCTTTAAGTTAGGCTTGGTATTATGGGAGCTAAAAGCCTTGAAACCATTTAGCAAATTATTTAGCCAGCAGAGTTATATTTAAACGCCATCAATGAGAGATATCCAGTGATATTTTGAAGATGGAAAAGGAGGAACTGTTTCCCCCGTGGCAGTACATAGACATGCAGGCAGCAGCTCACATGAGGTTTGCCTTTGCTTCTAGTTAAGATGCCTTCAGTATCACAGTGGGCTGAAAATCCACATAAACAGCTTCCTGTGGTTCCAGTAATTCCTATTTCCTTAAAAATTGAAGCAATTTTCCATGACCTTTATGAAACCAAATATATATTGTTTGGGTAAGGTACTAGTAGTATGATTTTGCTTCTTTCAAAACCCTATTCTCAATTATAATTGTTCAAAAATAATTTTAAACTATTCGAAAATATATTAACCTAGTGTAGTCTATGATATTTAACTTCTCTGACTTTGATGATGACAATTCTATGCTTCCTTGAACTTTCTCCTCTCAATATTTCTATGGCTGTAACACTGAACTTCTTCAGCTTTTCTGGTTATAATTTCCTCATTATCTCCTGTTTTTTTTTTTAATCCTCTTTTATAAAGGTATCATACACATTTCAGTTTTCTCAGCCTTCTACCCAAAGAGAAGCTGTATTCAACTTGAATTGCTGCCAAGTTTAGTGAAGTCTCCCAACTCGCTGATTTTAAGCAATTAAAGAGAGGGATGTAAATATCCACATCTGCCAATCAATTGATTTTTTGTGTGTGTTCTGGTATATTTTGCAGATTTGATGGGTGAAGTTTTCCTCTCCCCACAGACTGCAGCTGTGAATTTGCAACTTTTGAATTTCTGTTCACTTGCCATTTGAAAAAAAATTGTTTGGAAAAATTAAAACTTTTTATGCTGTAAAAAAAAAAAAAATCAGTCAGCATTCTTTATAAGTACCATATAAGGCAAGCATATGGCAGGAGAAAGACCAGTGATCTGGTTGACATGAATGGGCTCCAAAGGGCTTTAAGCCATACTCATGCAACTATTTCTTCTCTCTGACAGCTGCATGCATGGATTTGGTCATAAACTTGGAAGTGCCCAAAAGCAATAAAATTCTAATGTCATGGGAAAGCCCCCTTTATGTATCATATATCTGTGCACTTAATTATATACTGCAAATTCACAACCATGCCTATATGTGAATACTTTTGCTTATTAATATTCTACAAATAACTGTATTTTCTTTTTGTGTCCTAAAAACCAAACTTCTGTAGACTCTTACTTGAATCTGGTTATTAATATAAACTTTTCCCCTATGAAGTACTATTTCATTAAACAATTTTTTGTTCAGCACATCCAATGTGATGGTGTCTAGAACAAGATGCAATCCCTGACTCAATTTCCTGATATTTCATCTTGTAATTCATCTGTCTCACAAATGCTGTATTGATTCACCTTTATGTGGTTTACCATCACCATTTTCTATCTTCAAAGAACATATTTTGGGGTTAGTGTAATAGAATCTTGAGATGGAGATAGGATCTATGTTAGGAGTGCCTTAACATTCTTCAGGTGGAAATGAAGACTAAAGAGAAGTTGTCCAAGGGAAAATGGGGAGAAAGCCAGGTTAGTCACAACCTAATAGTTTACGTTATTCAAATATTGGTGAATAGCTGGAAAATAACAGCTACAAAAGAGGTTTTCACCCGTAAAACACATCAATCAGCAATAAGATCCAATCTTCCAGCAGAAAATAATGCAACAAATTCTATGTCTAATTTGAAAAAGCCCCTGTTTTCTCATTCTAAAAATCATAATATGCTATTGCAGAAAATATTTGAATAGGGAAAGATAAAACCATTAGAAGATGAAACAAGCTAGTTAACATCCTTTTAGCACCTTTGTGATGATTAATATTGAGTGTCAACTTGATTGGATTGAAAGATGCAAGTATTGTTCCTGGGCGTGATCGTGTTGCCAAAGGAGATTAACATTTGGGTCAGTGGACTAGGAGAGGCAGACCCACTTGCAGTCTGGTTGTATACCATCTAATCAGCTGCCAGTGTAGCTAGGATAAAATCAGGCAGAAGAACATGGAAGGATGAGACTGGTTAAGTCTTCTGGCCTCTATCTTTCTCCTGTGCTGGATGCTTCCTGCCCTGAAACATCAGACTCCCAGTTCTTCAGCTTTTGGGCTCTTGGACCTAATACACCAGTGGTTTGCCAGGTGCTCTCGTGTCTTCAGCCACAGAATGAAGGCTGCACTCTCAGCTTCCCTGCTTTTGAGGTTTTGGGACTTGGACAGGCTTCCTTGCTCCTCAGCTTGCGGATGGCTTATTGTGGGACTTTACTTTGTGATTGTGTGAGTCAATACTCCTTAATAAACTCCTCTTCATGTATACATTTATCCTATTAGTCTTGTCCCTCTAGAGAACTCTGATTAATACAACCTGCCTACTATGTATGAGACAGAGAAGATGCCGAGGGATTGGCTACAGATGCACCCTCATTTGCCTGTATGTAAGGTTATCACCAAAACTGTAGGAATGAGGTGTCCATTGTGATATGGTTTGGATCTGTGTCCCCACCCAAATCTCATGTTGAAATGCAATCCCCAATGCTGGAGATAGGGCCTGGTGGGAGGTGATTAGATTATGGGGGTATTTTCTAATGGTTTAGCACCAAACCTCTAGTACTATTCTCATGATAGATTTCTCCAGAGATCTGGTTGTTTAAAAATGCATGGCATCTCCCACCTCCTCTCTCTCTCTTCCTCCTGCTCTGGACCTAGACTGCTTCACCTTCACCTTCCATCATGACTGTAAGTTTCCTGAGGCTTCCCCAGAGACCAAGCAGATGCCAGCAACCTGCTTCCTGTATAGCCTGCAGAACCATGAGCCAATTAAACCTCTTTTCTTTATAAATTACACAGTCACAGGCATTTCTCTGTAACAATGCAAGGACAAACAGTACACATATCTAGAAAATGCCTTTACATATGGCTAGAAAATGCCTGTAGATAATCAAGGTACTCAAGGTAATAAATAAGAAGGCTTATCAGCAGAATAACCACACAATCAGCAATCCTGATAGAGAAACTGACATTATTCAGGTAAATATTTCCATGAAGCTGAAGAAGAGGACAGAATAATGAAACTCAGGAGGGAAAATGAGGCCTGCCCTGTAAAACTACCAGAGTAGAAGTAGTAACAGAGAGCACAGAAGCAGCTATTAACCTTGATGACTGTAGAGAGAAAGCAATGGGCTTGGAAGTTTGGACACAGAGCTAGACTCCTGTTCCACAGGAAGAATAAATTCTTTCCAACACAGGATTGCTTGTTTGATTTGTTTTTGTAGGCTGCAAATAAAACATTCCATATGTTTCTGATTGTGAGTGAAATGGAGGGGAAAATAAAACATCCTACTTTCAAAGTGGGATCCAAATGTTCTCTTTCCATGGAAGGGCATTCTATCACAGTCTCTAGAAATATTAGTATGGACGAGGTGCACAATTAAAGAATTTCTATATGTATCTAAGCAATATAATTATTTTCTGAAACTTATCTAATCTCTTCTGTTTTTTTGTATGGGGAAGTATAATTTTTTTTTAAAAAAAAAAAAACTTATTTTAAAATAGACTGATTGCATGTAATGTTCAATTTAAGAATTGTGATGACTAAAACTTCTCATTAGTATGTGAAAATGCAAATTTCAGATAACACCAACAGACTTATGCTTAGGACATAAATAAAATTGAAAACAGGGAAGTGCTGAGACATCAGAAAAGTGCCCCCTGTAGTCATTTCCCTTTCCCTTCAACTATTTTTGTTTGCTTGAGTAAAAAACACTTATTGCAGATAATTGGGGAGAAGGGCTTTATTATATTTAACATGTTTTTTAAATCTTTATTTTAGCTAAAGATATTGCCAGCCATTTTCTAGTCCAAGATTGTCTGAGTCCTAACTCATGCCTTATTCCCATTTTTATGGATTGTAGTCTTATATGTAAATAACTCGTTTAAAAATATTTTGGTAAATGGTGTGTGGGAAGACCCTGACTTGATTTTTTCCAAGTAGCAACATTGAAATCATCTATCCCTTTACTAATCATTTTTGATGTTTCCATAAGGACATCATATAGAAGTTAATATATTTCAGGGAGCATTTCCAGGATGTTGCTGTTGGTACACTAATTTGGCTGTTGAGTCTTGAGTCTTCACTAAACATTCTATTCCCCGTCTTTTTTATTTTATTTTATTTTGAGAGGGAGTCGCGCTCTGTTGCTTAGGCTGGAGTACAATGGCACAATCTTGGCTCACTGCAACCTCTGCCTCCCAGTTCAAGTGATTCTCCTGCCTCAATCTCTCGAGTAGCTGAGATTACAGGTGGCTGCCACCACGGCAGGCTAATTTTTGCATTTTAGTACAGATGGGGTTTTATCATGTTGGTCAGGCTAGTCTTGAACTCCTGACCTCAAATGATCCTCCCACCCTTGACCTCCCAAAGTGCTGAGATTACAGTTGTGAGCCACCATGCCCAGCCCCTATTCACCATCTTTTAACAATGTTTTTAAGCAGCTCACTTAGAAAGTCTCACTACATTGTCTTTACATTTTTTAATTCTTAGTTATATATTACCTCAAAGGTCTGATAAAATATTTTGTCCAATTTTAAAATATTACATTGCAATACAATAATTAAATTAAAATTTGTAGCTGACTAGAGAATATTGATAAAAGTAAATGCTGTAGCCAGGCTGGTCTCCTATGGCTCCCAATATAGCCGGGAACATTCCAGTTAGGTTTCGCTCTGTCTTGGACACTCTTCTCCCAGGTATTGACAAATGTTCCCTCTGTAGTCTATTTTCCCTGACCACCTATTATCAAATAGCACTACCCCCTCATACTCCAATCTCTTAATCTCCTTTATTTTTTTTTTTTTGGCATAGCAATTATTACTGACATTTATGTTATATAATTATTTATTTTTTGTTTTTCCTACAAGAACTCAACCTCCATGAAAAACAGGAATTTTGTCTGTTTACTGCTAATTCCTCAGCTCCCAGAACAGTGCCTGGCACATCAAAAAATATTCTTCTTCTTATTATTATTATGTTAAGACAAAGTCTCACTCTATTGCCCAGGCTGGAGTGCAAGGGGCACAATCTTGGCTCACTGCAGCCTCTGCTTCCTGAGTTCAAGAGATCCTCCCATCTTAGCCTCCAAAGTGGCTGGGACTACAGGCACACACCACCACACCTGGTTAATTTTTGTATTTTAGTAGAGATGGGGTTTCACCATGTTATCCAGGCTGGTCTCCAACTCCTGGCCTCAAGTGATCTGCCTGCCTTGGCCTCCCAAAGTGCTGGGATTACAGATGAGAGCCACCGTGCCTGGCCAAAAATTCTTAATAAATATATGTTCAAGAAACAAGTCATTGAACTTGAATGCTCCCTAGATTCACTGGATTGTGATTCCTAAATGAGGTCACTTTAGTCATCAGATCCACACCCTCCACATTCACAACAGCAATTCTCTAAATTATCCCTAAATTTTTTCTCTGCATGGGTATATGAAATGGGGAGTTGCTTCACATTTAACTATTCACTGCCTGCAACTCAAATATCCTCCATTCCATGTAACTCTCTTATAGTTCTTTGGAGTCTATGCCTGAAATGACCACACTTAACCAAGAATAGATTTTTCCCTAAGATTATTTCTAAGATCCCTTCCTGACTTTCAAGCAATAAACATAATGTTTATGAAGCACCTATCAGAAACCATGCTGGAAATACCCTGTGAATAAATCATCTCTTTGGATTTTCACAACAGACCTACAAGGTATGTTGCATCAATTCCTATATTATTAAATGGAAAATCAGAGAGTTGAAATGAGTGGTTCAAGTTGACAGAATTAACCTGGAGCTTGTCCAAGATTTGGATATAATGAACAAATTCAAAGACAGGTGCTTTTCTATTTTCTCTTTCTCTCTCTCTCTTTCATCTGTCCCTTTCTCTCTCTTTGTAAAGGAGCTGTGTACCTATCCACAATTACCCAAACTAAAAAGTTTGAGGGCACAGCTAGCAGGACTACCCTAACTTTTGACACCAACTGCAAGTTCAGGAAGTTCCCCCAAATGATCCACTTACTAGAAGGACTCTCAGAACTCACTGAAATCTATTATACTCACAGTCACAGTGTATTACAGGAAAATAATACAGAATAAAATCAGCCAAAGGAAGAGACACCTAGGTCAGAATCTGAGAGGGCTTCAAACATGAATATTTCCTTGTCCTCTTCCATGGAATGAGGATAAATTTTTTCTCACAACATTGGTGTGTGACACTATTCATAGAGTATTGCCAACCAGAAAAACTGGAGTTTCCATGTGCAGAGATTTTATTGGAGTTTGATGACATGGCCATGACTGATTGATTGTCCATCTGGTGAATTATATTGTATGATCCAAAGTCCCTACCTTAAATCACCTAGGAGCTCTTTGTGGTGTGGTTAGGCCTTCCCTAATATTATCAGGTCTTACAGGCTCCACCCTGAGCTCCTGTGCAGCAAGCCCCCTCCCTAAACAAAAATGTTTTTATCAGTCATGAAATGATCTCCTAGAAGTTGAGGGCAATTGCCAGACCTCTCTTTGAGCAAGGCCAACTTCTTTACTACACAGAACTTGATTCATTTATGCAACTTTCAACATCTTTTAAAGACAATATGGCCCATTTTAATAACTAGGGTGCTTTGCCAAATTATACAAACACACTGAAACTTGTGGACTCAGAGAAGTCCTACAACAGGCTGGAGACAGGCTGACACACACACACACACACACACACCACGGATTTGATCATCACATCAGTGTTATACCAAGTGCTGTGCTCCACCTTTCAAAGCTTGTTATAGGCTTGGCAGGTTTTTATAGTTACAAAGCTGAGAAAAAGCTCAGATGATAGCAAAAGTGAAACATCAGGATTGTAAACTACTAATTGCCAATTCCATATGTTTGCAAGGCGAACAACAGAGGAGAATATCCATGGTGAGAAATTACTAAAGTTTGTACTTACATAGCTAGCAGAAAAATAAAATTATATAAAATCGTTTCTCTCTCTAATTCTGTCCTCATCCCCAAATCAAGAATCCTTAATGTAAAGATTAAGGGGTCCTGAATTTAAAACCTCATTTTTTCAAGCATTTGCTCTATATGTTAATGTAACCTACTTAACTTTGGGAATATGAGACTGATAGGTAAAGTGATATTATGCATTATAAAAATGATTGACTTATACTCTTCACCAGCCACCTGTAGCTCAGCACGTTGTTCAATTTTTTTATCCTGTTATTTGTTCTTTTTCTTTTTCTTTTTTTTTGAGATGGAGTTTCGCTCTTGTTTCCCAGGCTGGAGTGCAATGGCACAATCTCAGCTCACTGCAACCTCAGCCTCCTGGGTTCAAGTGATTCTCATGCCTCAGCCTCTTGAGTAGCTCAGATTACAGGTGCCCAACACCACAGCAGGCTGATGTTTTGTATTTTTAGTAGAGATGGGTTTTCACCACGTGTGTCATGCTGGTCTCGAACTCCTGACCTCAGGTGAGCCACCCCGCTTGGCCTCCCAAAGTGCTGGGATTACAGATGTGAGCCACTGTGCCCAGATGATCCTATTTTTCTATAAGTTCCCAAACTCATAATGTCTTCATCACAGAATAAGTGTTCAATGTATGTTATCTACGATTATTTTTACTAAAGCATTGGGATGAAGTGAAAAACAGTTGGTTAAATTACATCTAAACATTCTGTAAACAGTCTCTTTTGAGCCTCACAATTCTGCCAGCTTTGTTGTATGGATTCCGATATTATCAGATGGAGAATCAGAGCTTTTACACCTGTTACATACATCTAATCCAAAATGGTTTACTGTCCACTGAGTTTAAAATCAGCCAAAGCCACTACTACAGATTTTTGAGAAACCAAAAGTTTCTGAAGTAAATATCAAAGCTCCTTATCACCAGCTAGGGTAAACCAAAAAGACAGCAAGGGTTTGAAAAAAAAAAAAAAGAACAACACGAACGGAAGAACGTACCAAACCAACGTTAGAAAGACAGTGACAGATATAACCAACGGGGGGAGGTGGGGCGGGAAGGACGAGAAAGAGAAAGATCTGTAGAAATGCAGGTATAATGAATGATTAATAGTACTGCCCCTTTTCAAATATTCTCAGTGATTTTCATGGTGGTGGGTCTCAATGAGAAGGAAAAAGAACATTACATTCTTGTTTTCTTAATAACTGAATAGGGAATCATTAGGATTTTTTGTTTAATCCACAGAGGAGATAGAATTAAAAATACAATGTAGTTAAAGGGGGATTACACAGAGGTAGTTAACCTTCTCAGAAAGTCTTTTCCTTTTTTAAGTCTGTTGCTCATTAGCTGCTGTTTTTTTCTTAAATCTTCACTTTTCTTTATTCCTTTTATGGTGAACATTTGTTGCTACAATCATTTCGCTAAATGTTCTGTAGTAAAGTAAAAGTAGAAATAGTTTATTGGCAGAAATACATCATTAAATGTGTCCATTCATAAATATAAATAAGATTAAAAATAAATAATATATTTATGATATATATTTAAATATTATAGTACATATATATGTTATATTGCAGATGTTATATTTACAAATTTATATTGTTATATAATAAATATTATGACTTTAATTTCAATTGACTATTTCATATGTAATTCATACTGTACCTATGTTAGCTCTTTAATTTTGCTCCTAGATAATTTTGTTATCTTCACTTTATAGAGACACAAAGATTCTGAGTGAAAAAATGATTTTTTAGAGTCACACACAAAAACTGCAGAGCTAATATATGAATCCTGGTCTCTGACAGAAAAGTTCATGATCTTACCAATATCCCTGTTGGTAATGATAAAAGAGAAGCAAATCAACAATAATTGCCATCATATATTGAATGCTTAACATAGGTCACATGACAGTAAGAGTTTAAAAGAAAGAAAAATCTATAGAAATGCGGGTGTCATGAATGGTTAATAATACTGCCCCTTTTCTAATATTCCCAGTGGTTTCCATGGTGGTGGGTCTCAATGATAAGCAAAAAGAATATTACATTCTTGTTGTCTTAATAACTGAATAGAGAACCATTACGCAGCCTGCTAATACAGTATACACTATGCTAAATATTTTACTTCCATTATCTGAGGAAACAGTCTCAGAGAAATCAAATAATTTTATCAAGTTTATAATTAAGGACTTTCCAGTATATGCCATGCCTTAAGACTGTTCTTCAGTTTAATAATACCTCTGTTATTCTGAAGAAACTGTGTACATTTCTGATGACAAGATCCTTTCCTTGACCAAACTTTGACCAGGCTCTTCTGAGCTCCATCTTGGGCTGTGCAAACAGTTGAGATCCTTTGTTCTTTATGAGTCCAGTTCTGTCAAGAGTGCATCCTAGTAAGTGGGTGGGGCAAGACCAATCCCCCCACCCTTAATATCTGATCACCCTCAATAGCTGATCAGGGTTCCTCATCCTCTACCATCTCCCAGGTGATGTGTGATTATCTAGGCCTGCCTTCAGCAAGAATCCTGTTGGTTGGTTTTGGTAGAATCTCCCCTTATGTCTGATACTCTCTTTTAGTAAATTTTCCATTCACCAGATTCTTACTCTGTTTCTTGGCTACACATTTCCTGTTGTATTTTGAATTAAGCTCGAGTCTATCTTGATGCCTTTTTTGCCATTACAGTAGGTTTTTGTTGTTGTTATTTTCTGAGTAAAATCTGTTTTTATTTTATTTAACTTTAATTACTGTCCAGCTCTGGTTTTTCTTTAACACTCTCAGGTGAGTGGTGTCAAGATTCTGACTATGAAAGATTAGATGCAGAAAATTGAAAAGACCTTAGTTCTATAATTAACAAGCCATGATTTTACTGCTGATCTGACACATTATGACCAGCTTCGAGGGCTGAGTCAAGTTACTTGATTCCTCTTTGCTTAGAATTTGTTGTCAATAAAGAAGTAAAGTAAATTTGTGTTAGAGTACATCTGTAAATGACATTAAATATATCACAATATTGAGGAGTTTAGGCACCCTTGTGCAATGGATGCTATTATTGCTCAGCTGCCTTGCTTTCAAAAATTGTGTTATCACACAGTAGGATGAAAGCAGTATATTATATCTAAGAGAAGTGGAAGAGCCAGAATCTGCAATCTGCCCTGACCTGATTTCTTGCAAAATTTCATTTGTTCTTATCTGAGTGTGTAATCTGGACCTCCATAAAGGCCTTATTAACATTGATTTCTTATCGATCTGTCCTATGCCAATGTTCATGTGCAATGCACTTGACATTTGGCTACCATAAAAAAAGGGAATTGGCAGAAATGCGTCAACTTAACTTTTGACCAAAACACTATGTAATGAACGGGAAAGCAATGTTAACACTGTGCATTTGATTCCAGTTTATGTGCTCAATGGGCTAACATTTTAGAGCACCGACCCTTAAAATTCTAATGCATGTCAAATCAGTATGTAAATATCAGCGATCCTGGGGAGATTTGCAATGTAGAGCCCTATGCTAATGAGCAATATCCCAAGGAGCTAGAGGTTTTTCTTTTCCTCTGCAATGTGAATTGGAAAATTGGAAAGCAGGTCAACTTATGAAGTTGTTTGGAGACTGTGAGCTGTTTGTTAATAGATGCACAGTGCCTACACTATATAGGACCTAGAATCATATGCCAGTAACAATAAATAGCAAATGAATATTAATTTCTTTCATAGCCACTTACCTATCTCCAATGATAATAAAACAAAATTAAATAACATTCATTCCCAAATAATAAAACTCAGATATAGAGTTAACTAAGGAAAACAGAAAACATGTATGCTTTATATTCGAGGGCAGAAGAGTGTTCTTCTTCAGCCTATTTTGGAAACTTGCAAGTTTAGAAATGAAAATGTCCTCCTCTTTCCAAAAGCATGACTTGATGTTTGTCCTTGATCTTTATCTGGACAGGCAAAATAATCATTTAAAGCATGGTTTTTATTCATTGTCCTGTATTCAAAATACTTTCATTATAGAATGCCTGATTCTCCTCCTGGGAAAGCAAGGTGGAATTGTTGAGGAATTCACCCTGGTGTAATCCATTATAAGGTGCTCTAATCCCACTGCTGTTATTGGTACTGTGTAAAGTTTCTTAAGCTCTATGTACTACCAAATGGAATCAGACATAACTCATTCTTCTAAATGTGATTACAGAACTAAACACAAAATGCTTTAGCAGACAGAAAGCATTGTGTACACATAAGTGATATGATTAGCAGTATCATTCATTTATAGTTTACTACACAACAAACACTGTGGCCCCTCCAAAGTTTGAAAGGCATCTTGTCTTCGGTCAATAGAAGTATTCTGTAAAGGAGTGCCTCCACATTTAAAATATATTTTTAAAGCAGCCTATTAAAGTGTCTTTGAAAAGTTTACACTGCAGTTTCTCTTGCATATATGGATCTTTGCCTCTTGTAAAATCCCAGGGCATTTCAAATAAGGAAAGGTCATTTAGCTCATCTGGTCGATTATAGCTGCGATCCATTTCCCCAACAAGAAGCAAGGGAAACGTTTCTCAATGTGTATCAGAGGAAAAAAAACTCTTAGGCCATTAGGACTAAAGCATTGCATATGCCACAAGCACTAGACACCTAATTTCATCACAGACGATTGATGATTCTGCCATCCGGGTGGAATCAAGCCCGGGACTCAGTGCTTCAGTAGGGAGGCAGGTTGACTGCAGCTTTCATCCAGTTTAAGAAATATTTTATTGACACATAGAGCATTCAGAGTCATAAAAATATATCATGTTTATCACTGCTTTTATGGCATGCATAGATATGACACAGGGGCATTGAGGCATACAGCATTAGACAAGCGTTTATTTCACCCTGAGCTGCTGGGAAGAATGCAGAGCTCAGCTTCTATCCCAGGAGCCAAGCCGATAGGACAGATTTCATCAGAAATAAGCATTTAAGAAAAACACAAAAATCAATGCAGATGCATAAATTAGTGAAATGTCCAGATTGGGTTTTCTACATGCCAAACAAGCCTGTTCATGACACATTAGTGCACATTTCTGCCAAAGTCATTAGATAGCTAAACTGGAGATTTTGAAAAAATGATCATCTTTCATGGATGTGGGAATACAGCCAAAAAATTTACCTTTAAGTACTTTAACTAACACCCATAGTTTATGATTACATTATCACCTAGACTCTGATATATACTTTTATAAAGGGCTATTTCCTGAAGAATTATGATCCCAGACATTTGGTTTTTGAGTTACCAAGTGGATATACAGTTACCTGTGGATTTAGATTTTTAACAAACTCGAAGCCCTGCATTATCAAAAGCCAGGTTAGGGCAAAGTTGGAGGGACAGAGTGTTACAATGAGAACAGAGAGTAGACTGACATTTGCATATAAATAGCAAACGTAAGTAGGTGGAAAGGAACCATTAAGAAATTTGCATCTGATTTAAGCCTTTGTCCTCATTCAGCAGATTGCAAGTGTCACAACTTGTTGAGCTGTTAGAAAGGTAGCCAGGGGTGAAGACAATGTTGCAAGAGATGAAGAGAAATGAAGTCTTCATGAACAGGGACCTGCATATCAAGTACTCAGAGAAGTTTCAAGGCCTTCCCTTGGAACGATACACCCCTGACCTGGCTGTTAGACTCACTTGGAGGCATAGAAACTCTCCTTTTACTTTATACTACTCTAGCGCTCCCTAACTTCTACCTGCTTCCAAAAAGGTTACTATTTTTTCCTGTGAAAAAGACACATAGTCTTTTTGTGTGTGTGTTAAAACACATGCGGATGCCTTTTTCCTCTAGGAGATTTAAACTCCTTAAAGGCAGAGACCATCTCTTTAATGTGTATGTATCCCATAACTTTCACTAGTCCTTAAAAGTGCAGCAAGTGACATACATTAGACCTTAAATGGTGAACAAATGAAAAAAGAAAGGAAGAAAAGCTGCAGTGCAGAATGACATCATTATAATGTTTTGTTTACAGTGTGCAAATGCGTGACGTAAGATGCATCCTCATCAAGATGAACTATTGAAAATAGAAAATTAATTTTAAACTGAATAATGGGAGAGAACACAGCTTTCTTAAGAAAGCAAAAATAAAAATTAAAGTTCCTTAGTTGTAAACCGACCTATACCATATTCCAAATTATTCAGGTTTAGTACTTGATTTTCTTCGGGTCCAAGTCAACCACACATGATGAGGTGTGGTCTCCATATCAGATGACTGCAGCCTCATGTCAAAGCATAAAGCAAGAAAAGGTTTTGTGTGAGTAAAAATAAAGATATGCGTTACTTTGTTTCACTGTATTTAAGATCTGGTATCAGATGCCGTATAATGAGCTAGGCAACAGCAGATTTCTTTTTGTAATAACCTGGCAAGACATACTGAATTCTCTTCTGTATTCCAAAGTGAGAGATGCATGGAAGGAATCGTTCAGCTCCTTTGCGCTATGGAGTCATTTACCTGTTCAGGATGGCTTGCTGGAGGATTGTAAAGAATTGCAGGCAGGCACTTTTCCCTTGGTGGAACAATTGCTCACGTAGAATTTAACTTGTCTCTATAGCTTCCAACATACTTCTGAAGTGTGCTACTTAGAGGAGAAAAAAAAAAAAGAAGGTGTTTTCAACCCAGAAGTATTTAAAAAAAAAGTAAGGAAAAATGATGTATGTTTCGTCCCATCTAATCTATCCTATTTTAAAGCAGCAGTGTTTAAAGGGAAGAGTCCTAGCTGCTTACTAGTCAGTGTCTTGCCTGACAAAGTGCAAAGCAGTCCCATGAAGAATTTCTGTCATTTTCCTGCTCTGTAACCTTGGGTAACTTACTTAACTTCTCTGTTGTCTCCATTTCTTCATCTGTAAAAAGGGCAATAATAAAATCTTTATTTTTTAGAAACAAATGAGTTGACAGCTATATAGTACTTGAACACTGCCCATCTCATAGTAAGTGCTTTATGTGTTAAGCACTGTTCCTGAGGCCAAAATGGTTGTTTGGCAGCCTTGGACAAAATGTGTTTTTCCTGCTTTTTGGTATATGATTTGTGATGCAATGAAACAGCTCTCTACTTCAAAGTCTTCTTTTCAGTTAAACCCACTGCCATTGTTTCCCAATTCATAGCAACTTCTTTACTCACATATTCCAAGATGACAAGGTTCCTATTAAAAGTGTGAGTACCTACCATTTATGAAACACTTATCAACCACTTAGGAAATCTGCTGAAATACCTTAAGTGAGTCTTCACTGCCCACTGAATGAAGCTTCAGCTACTTAGGCTTAGATTCTAGTATTTACAGCTCTGATAAAGAGGTCCTCAGCTTTTTCAATCCATATTCTCCTGCTGCTTCCACCCTCTCCCTTAACCAATAGCCAATGCAGCCTGCTTATTCTTCACACCTAGGCTGTGTTTCTTTCTTTCTTTTTCTTTTTTAAGACACAGTATGATGGTTAATAATGAGTTTCAATTTGATTGGATTGAAGGATGCAAAGTATTGTTCCTGGGTGTGTCTGTGAGGGTATTGCCAAAGGAGATTAACATTTGAGTCAGTAGACTAGGAGAGGCAGACCCACCCTCAATCTGGGTGGTCACCATCTAAGTAGCTGCCAGCATGGCTAGGATGAAAGCAGGCAGAAAAATGTGGAAGGATTAGACTGGCTAAGTCTTCTGGCCTCCATCTTTCTCCTGTGCTGGATGCTTCCTGCCCTCGAACATTGGACTCCCAAGTTCTTCATCTCTTAGACCCTTGAACCTATACAAGCGGTTTGCCAGGGGCTGTGGGGCTACTGGCCACAGACTGAAGGCTGCACTGTTGGCTTCCCTACGTTTTTGGACTCAGACTGGTTTTTCTGCTCCTTAACTTGCAGATGGTCTACTGTGGGACTTCACCTTGTGATCGTGTGAGTCAATACTCCTTAATAAACTCCCTTTCATATATACATTCTATCCTATTAGTCCTGTCCCTCTAGAGAATCCTAACAAATACACACAGGGTCTCACTTGGCTGCCCAAGCTGAAGTGCAGTGGAGCGATCATAGCTCACTGCAACCTCAAATGCCTGGACTCAAGTGATACTCCCATCTCAGCTTTCCAAGTAGCTGGGACTACAGGTGCATGCCA
>CAUYQU010081232.1:0-84969 GCA_963574635.1 Cheracebus regulus
TGTGGCGGTGGTGTGGTGTTTGTGAGAGTGTGTGTGTGTGTGTGTGTGTGTGTGTGTGTGTGTGTGTGTGTGTGTGTGTGTGTGTGTGTGTGTGTGTGTGTGTGTGTGTGTGTGTGTGTGTGTGTGTGTGTGTGTGTCTGAGGGCCATACTGAGCGCATCAGAGAAAGAAATGGGACTGGAGCAATCAGAGAGACAGAGGCGGGAAGCAGCACAGGAGGGAAGGTGGACTGTGATGGGGCCATGCCCTGCCCACCCCTGGACCCAGGGTGCCTCCTCACCAGGGTCACATTGCACCAGTCAACACGGAAGTGGGGTGCCAGGGTGTCGTAGCAAGACAGAAGTGGAGGCTGGCCCTGGGCACAGCGGGCGTGGCTGTCGGGGGATGCCACCATCTTCAGGCAGGTAGAGAAAGGTGAGGCAGAACCCACCTTGATGTACACCCTGGGACCAGATAGAAGTCACTGTCAGCAGAGTGGGGGCAGGGGGCGCCGGGCCCCACTCTGTCAGGGGTAGTTGAAACTGTCTTGATTGTAGGCTATGACCTGGGAATGGGATCGGGGAGACAGCTAGGAGGGAGGATTAAGAGAACATGGCACAGCTGGGGTCTTGCAGGAGTCACAGTCCTCCCAGAGATCTGAGGTCATGGTGAGAGTACACAGAGTACCCCATTTTTCTAGGGGGATTCACCCTCCCCCTCAAGGAATGTCCTTTAATGGATGGATCTGGTATGTCCTCATGAGGCACCAGGAAGTACAGAGTTCAGAGTAACTGGGGTCTGGGCTCTGGAAGGACAAGAAGATGCGGTTGCAGCCAGAGGGGAGTGGACAGTGGTGTGAAGCTGGAAAGTGGAGATGGGCATGGTAGAGCCCCACCTGGAAGTTAGGGAAACCCTTGTTCTATGCTTGCCACAAGCTGCATCCTCCTCTTTCAGGAAGTCCTCTTGGGTTGCACACCTACCCTTCTCTTTGGCCCTCAATGGGAAGGGGGACACGACCCCCACGGTCCAAGGCAGAAGTGATGTTGAGCAGCTGAAGCTCTCCGGGCTCCCAGAGTCCCCTCAAGGCCGAGAGGAAGTGGCTGGCAGGTGTTGAGGGCAGCACCTCCTCCACATCATGGCTGCACACCAGGAACTCAGCTTGGTATGGCAGCAGAGGGCCTGGGAAGGCCAGGTGGACACCTCAGGCTGCACCCTGCCCCAGCTCTGCCCCCCAAAGCCTCCCTGGAGCTCCTCCCCACAAACTCCTTCAGGCCCCTCAATGCCCCATCCTTCATGACCCCAACGACCCAAGGCCCCATAGTCTCTGCAACACAGCTGGTAACAGAACTCCAGAGCCTGGAATCCCAGTCCAGCACCCATTCCCCGAAAGCCTTGTCCCCACGTTCCAGAATGTCCTGCTCCACTCCTCTCCAAGCCTCTCCCATCCACAGCCCCCTCCCCCTCCCCCAAGGCTGGCGCTGGTGGGGAAGGGATGGGGCCCAGCTAGAGGTACCTTCTGGGTCCCCAATCTCCAGCACCAGCCTCTGCTGAGTGGTGTCAAAGCTGTCCCGATTGTAGGCTGTGACCTGGAGGATGGGAAAGACACCTGAGAGGTGGGTTAGATGAGAAAAGTGTCACAGCGTGGGGGGAAGGGGCAGGGGCTGGCAGGAGAGGACTCAGATACCAAATTAGAGGGATGTAAATTGTATGTAAATGACTGTGAAGGAACACCCAATCCCGACTGGAAGGGTGCTCCTAGGAAGTCACGCTGGCCTGCTTCTGTGAGTTTCTCAGGGTCCCTGACAGCACCTCAATGACCTGGCGCCCACGATCTTCTGGAGTGGCAGAACCGTAGAGGAAGCCAGGATGATGGGGGCTGCGCTGGGTGTAGCGGAGCCACCGGGGCAGGTCTGGGTGTCCCTGGAGGTGGGCGTGGTAGGTGATGCGGACAGTGGGTGGGACAGCTGGTGGAAGCCAGGAGAGGAGATTAGAGTCACAGCAGGAGCCCTGCAGAGCACACCCCAGCTCGCCCACCTGGGTGCTTGTCATGCCACTCACCGACGTGCTCAGGAAGACTCAGGAACGCCTCATGGTCCAAGGTGTGCACAAAGACACGGCCCACAAGTGGGTGTAGCGTGGTCTGCTGGGCCTTGGTGCCCTCCAGCCCTGCCAGGAGACCTGTGGGCACCCCACAAGTCCCAAACACACAGGTCAGCCTCAGTCCTGGGAAGGGGATAAGCTCCCTTCCCCACCAAGTCCTTGGAGCCCCTAAGGGACCAAGAGAAGCCCTCCCTTTGCCGCCTCCCAGGAAGGGATAGGGGTGTGGGGCAGGGCAGCAGGCTCTGGTTGTGCTACATGGTGTTTGGTTTTTGATTTTTTTGAGGTGGAGTCTCACTTTTTTACCCAGGCTGGACTGCAGTGGCGCGATCTTGGCTCACTGCAACCTCCGCCTCCCAGGTTCAAGCAATTCTCCTGCCTCAGCCTCCTCAGTAGCTGGGACTGCAGGTGCACACCTCCACGCCCGGCTAATTTTTGTATTTTTAGTAGAGACGGGGTTTCACCATGTTGGCCTGGCTGGTCTCAAACTCCTGACCTCGTGATCCGCCCACCTCAGCCTCCCAAAGTGCTGGGATGACAGGCGTGAGCCACTGCGCCCGGCTGTGATAGACGTTTTAATCGGTGACAACGCCCAGACTTTCATCCATTTTGGATTCATGGGAGAGCCTTTCCCACAACATTTCCACTCCTTGTTTCAGGCCATCATTAATGGTGGCCTGATGTTTCGCGGTGTGTGTGTGTGTGTGTGTGTGTGTGTGAAGGGCACTTGGGAAAGAATCCTATGCTAAATGCCCAAGAACCCAGAGGAGAGGAAAAGGGGGCAGGAGCCTACAGGAACCGTTCCCCTGAGGAGGAAGAGTAGCGTTCTGGGACTGGAGGTCCCCACCTTCCTCCCCTAAAATACAGGGAAGAAGGGGCCCTGCCCTAGAGGTCAATAGCAGCTGAGCAAAAGGAATCCTAAGCCCAGGAGAGGAGCTGAGGATGGGGCTGCCAGCTCCACCCTCCCTGCCAGGGCCAAATTTAGCCTGGGCTTAGAAGCTTTGGCCCAGCCAGCTCTTTAAAGGGCCCACGATCCTCTAGGCCTACGCTGTCAGGCCCACCCCGGCCCTAGGACACCTCCAGCCCTGAGCTCCCAGCCCCCTCTTCCCAGAGCCCAGCTCCTAGCCCCATTCCCTGGATCCCAGCGGGCCATGGCATTAGCCCCCCAAAGCCCTCTGGCTCCTGCCTCACCCAACCCAGACCCCTCTTCTGCAGGCCCTCCATACCTCCATCTTACCACCCCTAAATCCACCCCTCATCCCAGGCCTTGCCCCTGGATAAGGCCCCAACTTACCCACAAGGAGAGGAGTCCAGATAAGTGCCACAGCCATGGCTGCCCGGCCAGACCCGCCCCGTGAGTGACAGAGACAGGGGCCGGGAGGAGAGGAGAGAGGGAGGGAGGGAGGGAGGGAGGTATTCGGGGCAGCTGGGTCCCAGCTTCAGCCTCCCCTCCTCCCCTGGAGCAGGCACCAAATCTGGGATGGATGCCCTCCGCACACTCACTGTCCCTCCAATCGTCCCCTCCAGTGGGCACAGAGTTTTCTAAACCACCAACCCGACCACCTCCATCCTCCCTTAAAACTCTAACGGTCCTCCTGGCCCCTGAGTTCCCAGCTCATCCCAGTTGGTGGCTTTCCTGCCCTACCTGAACCTGGCCAGCTGATCTAGAATCCCATCCTCTGCCCCCCACCCCCGACCCCAGGCCCCTGCCCTGCCCACTCTGCCCCTGCCTAGCTTGGCAGACTCAATTCTGCATGCCGTCTCCCAGGCTGTTCCCTCTGCCTGGATTTCCCTTTCCACCTTCATCCAAGCAGAAAACTTCCATCACCTTTCCAGACTGCACAGATGTCCTCTCCTCTCTGAAGACTTTCTGACCTCCCTTCTGCCGGGCAGGCTGGGTGTGCCCTTAGCCCCTGCGTGCTTTCCTGGGTGCAACCCAACCACACTGCACTGTGGGCCAGAACTGATGCTTCAAGCTCCTCAAAGACTAGGATCTTGTCTCGTTTGTATCCTTGGGCCTGGCACAGGGCCTGGCAACCAGTAGGTGTAGCTGGCTGGTGACAGCTTCCTTAACAGCAATGTAAGTGCCATCCACCCAGCCCTCATCCCCAGTCCAAGCAAGTCAGCATGGAGGTCTAGGAAGACGGCAAGCCTGGGCAGGACCAACCAGGTGGAGACAGGTGAGCGGAGGAGGTGCCCTCTTTGGGCTGTGGAGTCAGGGCTCAGCGCGCAGGCTCAGAGGCCTGGAGGTGGGCACGAGTCCCACCTTGGCCACTTGTTGGGGATGTGGCCTTGAGTGTGCCATTAGCCCTCTAGCCCATTTCCACAACTATAAACAGACAAGAAGAGTGCTTGCCTCTTGGCATGATTATGAGGAATCCACAAAATAATGAATGCAGCATCTATTTACAGAGCACCTGCTAGGCATCAGGCATGGAAGCTGCAGAGACAAGCAAAACTCTGCCCGCGTGGGGGTCCCCTGCCAGTGGGTAATACCAGCTAGCCCTGCCGGCTGCTGTGCTGAAGGTCTTACATATATCTAAGTATATTACCTCATTCCACCCCCTCAGCAGTCCCATGAGGCAGGTATGAGTACTGTACCCATTCATTTAACAGATGATAAAACGGAGGCACAGGGGCGTGTACCTTCCCCAAGGCCACGCTGCTGAGAAGCTGAGTGCATGCAGATGGCTCAGCCCCGGGCCTGACTCAGTCAGTGACAGCTGCCAAAGCCCTTGCCCGGCCCTGCTACCCCTTCCTTCCCGCCTCTGCCAAAGGACCTCAGTCCAGGGGTGATGGGGCGGGCATCCTTCTCTCCCCAGGTCTCCCACGCAGGGCAGGTACAAGGGCACTCTCCCCAGGTGCCCTGAGAAGGGGCAGGGACCTGCGGCTGCCAAGGTTCCCAAACCCTTGGTGCCTGTGTGAGCATTCCGCAAGACGACAACAAAAGATCCCAGGTGGGGACCGCTTGGGTCCAGCCTAAGGGCACAGGTGTTGGGCTGCAGATGGGGTGACTAGCAGGCAGGCAGCGTACTGAGTCCTTGTCCCTTGTCCCTCTCTCTCCACCTGGCTGACCCGCCCATCCCTGGGGAGCCACCAAATTCCAAGAGTCAGCGTCCCCTCAGGCAAGGCAGTCTTCGTCCCAGTGTCACCTGCGCATCTCTCTGCCTTCTCAGAGACAGAGGGAGGGAGGGAGGAAAGTTCTGGAGGCAGAAGGAGAGTCTGAGGGCTCTGGGGGAGCAGGCAGAAGCGAAGCGCCAGCAGCCCGGCACCTGCCCAGCGTCACCCCTGAGCTTCTCCACGTGACTCTCCCCGCCCCCACCCCCTGCTATCCCCTGGCTATTTTTGGAGCCTCCCACTCAGCTGTGTTAAGGTAGCAGTGCCTGGCTTCAGTGTCACCAGGCCCACAGAGGCCAGCCTTCCTTAATGAAAAGCTGCAGCCACTTCCCCATCTGATCCTCCCTGCCCAACTCAGGGGCGCCAGGGACTGTCTCAGAAGCCAGAAAGTCCCCAGAAAGCCTCCCCAGGCCGCTCGGCTCTCAGAGGACCTTCCCACTCCGAGTTGTCTGGATTACAACCTGCTGTTTCTAACACACAGCGCCCTCTGTCTGTTGGGCCTAGGGGTGGGAAGAGGGGGTCACAGCATCTTTAAACTTAGTTTGAAAAATTTACAGCATATTATAATAAGCCCCCATGTGTCTGTCACCCAGCTTCAACAATTATCAACTCATGGCCAATCTAGTTTCATCTATACCCCTCCCAATTAATTTCATCCATCAGTATTTCAGTGTATGTCTTTAAATAATAATGATTATTTTTAATGCAATCACACAACATATTCAGTTATTAACATCATCAATAAAATTTCTTAATATCAAACTTCTAGTGTTCAGATTTCCAATTTCTCATATATATATATATATATAATTTTTTACAGTGTACTTGTTCCAATCAGGATACAAAGAAGGTACACACATTGCAACTGATTGATAGGGCTCTTTTTTTTTTTTTTTTTTATTTTAGGATAGAGTCTCACTCTGTCATCCAGGCTGGAGTGCAGCAGCGCAATCTCAGCTCGCTGCAACCTCCACCTCCTGGGTTCAAGCAGTTCTCCTGCCTCAGCCTCCTGAGTAGCTGGGATTACAGGCACTTGCCACCACACCCAGCTAATTTTTGTATTTTTAGTAGAGACAGGGTTTCACCATGTTAGTCAGGGTGGTCTTGATCTCCTGACCTCAGGTAATCAACCTACCTCAACCTCCCAAAGGAGGTTCATCCTTCTTTCCTTCCTTCCTTCCTTCCTTCCTTCCTTCCTTCCTTCCTTCCTTCCTTCCTTCCCTCTTCTCTCTCTTTCCTTGAAGGAGCCAGATCATTTCTTCTGTACGTTTCTGCCCTCTGGATTTTGCTAATTGCATCTCTATGGTGTATTTTAACATGTTCCGCCCACCTCCATACTTCCTGAACATTGTATTTCCTGTACATTGTTAACTCCTATAAATTGTAGTCGCATCTAGAGGCCTGATAAGGTTTACATTCACTTTCCTGGTTGAGACCACTTCACAGGTGGTGGCAGCGTTCTTCCATTTGAAGGCACATCATGCGTGTCTGTGGTCTTAGCAGTGTCAGTGCCTCCTCCATCAGCTTTTTATTTTTTGTGTGTGTGCAAAATAGTGATATTCAAATTTGATCACTCCTTCCTTTACTAGCTGGAATAATTATAGACAGAAACTGCCCCTTGCGATTTGGTTACTGAGTGGGAAAGTTGGTATAAGAAAGACAGGAAGCTGGGCGTGGTGGTTCACGCCTGTAATCCAAGCACTTTGGAGGCCAAGGCGGGCGGATCACCTGAGGTTGGGAGTTCAAGACCAGCCTGACCAACATAGTGAAACCCCGTCTTAAAAAAAAAAAAAAAAAAGAAAGAAAGAAAGAAAAGGAAAGACAGGAGAAACGCTGGACTATTCCTGTATTAACCAGTTTCAGAATAAAGAGCTGATTCCCCAGCATCCTCCAAACTCTGGTCAGTCCGGGCTTTTTGTTAGTAGTAGAATGATGAATGCATGGTTCGCACATATCGGGTCCCTCCTGGTGCTCACATTGCCTATCCCCAGCTGGGGCGTCGGTTGGGGGAACTGGAGGGGTCGGAGGAGCTGGAGGGGCACAGGTGTTGGCCTGCAGATTGGGTGACTGGGGCTCGGAACCCGCCTCGCACAGCCGGTGCCCTCGCCATGCCACAGGCTGCAGACTCCGCCAGGACTTCCCCCGGCCTCTGCCTCACTCCTGTGGCCCAGCCCTGCCCTGAGCTAGTCGCTTCTCCGCCCTCGCCTTTTTGACAACCGCATCCGTCTCTCCAGCTTTCTGCCCCGTCTCTGCCCACCAGTGCCTAAATATAAGCCCTCTGGTCCTTTGTCCCTGTATCTCCCCATCCCAGTGCATGTTTGCTGAATGAACGAATGAATGAACGAATGTTGTCTAGTGTGTCTCATTCAGCTTCAGTCTCTATGCACCTGTCTCTAAGTCTCTTGACGTCTGAGGCCATGTTTTCTTTATCCACAACTATACGTTGCCGTGAGGGACAAAGAAAAGGGCTTCTCGTCATTGTGATCTGATTCTCGCATCTGCCTCCCAGACTCCACCCACATCTTTCTCCCCCGTCCCGTTCGCCGCCTCCAGCGCAACAACAAAGACTGCGACTCGGCCAGTCTGCCACGAGAGGGCGCGTTCGCCGGCTCCAGCCCGGTCTTGCGCCTGCGCAATGTTGGGGCGGAGCGGGAGTCGGGGGCGGCATGGCTGTGGAGCGGAGCGCAACGCCCCAGGCTGGGGATGCGCGTCAGCAGTGCGTGCGGGCCGCCGCAGTTACAGGGGCCGACGCAGGAGGGAACCCAAGGCCACGAGCTCCATCTCGTCCTCCCCTTCCCTATCTAGAAGACGCTGTAATCTACGGGGGGAGGAGAACCGGCACGGAGGCAGGGGCTGGACATAACGATCTCTTCCCCATCCCACCTCCACCCATCCCACCATCTGTGTCAAGCCTCCGACATCCAAGGACATTTGCATATTCCCCCAGACATTTTGGGATACCAGCCTGGAGACCTAATGTGCCCAGGATCCACCCCCCACCCCATCCCCACCCCACCCCCCGCCACTTTTTATCGGTGGATTTCACCTCATAGGGGTTCCCTGAGCCTCTCACGGCCCAAATCCATCACACATGAGTTGGAATGCCAGGGACCATTCCCGGCCAAACGTTTAGCTTACCGGGGAAAGAGAGAAGAGAAGGGACTGTCTGAGGTGCCTTGGCACCATGCCTGCACGGCTGGATCTCTGGACACAGAGCCCTAAGCCATATCCACCCAGACACTCCCACTCCATCAAGTGGGGGTAAGAAGGATCGATGAGATGATGGAAGTGAAAGTGCTTTGCAAACTGTAAAGCTCTGGAGAAAGTAAGGGTGTTTTATTTATTTGTAACTGACAGTGCAAGGTAACAGCTGCCCAGGGTCAGTCCACAGTCACAGCCCGAGAGCTGGGAAAAGTCAGATTTAGAAGCCACCATTCACTGATAGAAGGATTAGGAAAATAAGGCCGGTCGCGGTGGCTCACTCCTGTAATCCCAGCACTTTGGGAGGCGGAGGTAGCGGCTAACGAGATCAGGAGTTCCAGACCAACCTGGCCAACATGGTGAAACCCCATCTCTACTCAAAATAATTAGCCAGGCGCGGTGGGGGGGGGGCCTATAATCCCAGCTATTGGGGAAGATGAGGCAGGAGAATAGCTTGAACCCGAGAGGCAGAGGTTGCAGTGAGCTGAGATTGCACCATTGCACTTCAGCCTGGGTAACAGATTGAGACTCTGTCTCAAAAAAATAAAAAAATAAAGTATTGGGAAAATAAGAGGCAAAAATCTCTGACATCTACTGTAGACGGCATGATTATTTATATAGAAAATCAAGAGATTCTAAAGGCATATTATTAGAGTGATTAAGTGAAGTCATGCTGGACAAAGGTTAACATCCAAATACAAAAAATATATATATATACAAATTCAGCAGTGTTTCTATGCCCTAGCAATAACTTATTAGAAATCATAGTATCTTTTCAAAAAAATCATTCACAATAAAATTAAAATTTGTACAGAACCCAGAAAAAAATTACAAAATACACTGCAAGATATTTAGGAAGAAAAACATAGGCTATAATAGTAATAAATTGATGGCCAGGCACGGTGCCTCACACCTGTAATCCTAGCACCTTGGGAGGCCGAAATGGGCATATTGCCTGAGCTCAGGAGTTCGAGACCAGCCTGAGCAACATAGTGAAAACTTGTCTCTACTAACATACAATAAAAATCAGCCTGGTGTGGTGGCAGGTGCCTGTAATCCCAGCTATGCAGGAGGCTGAGGCATGAGAATTGCTTGAACCCGGGATGGGGAGGTTACAGTGAGCCGAGATGGAGCCACTGCACTCCAGCCTGGGCAACAAAGGGAAACTCTGTCTTGAAAAAAAAAAAAAAAGTAACAAACGGAGAACAGTAGAGAAGTATTAGGTTAGGGATGGGATGCCTCAATGTTATGAAGACGATTCTCTCCACCTTAGTCTGTTGATTTATTGCAGGTCTAATGAATATCCCAACGGGATTTTTCACAGAGCTAGGCAAACTGATTCTAAAATTCATAAAGAAGAACAAGGACCCAAGAAAAAAGTAGATGATTCTGAAAAAGAATAAGGAAAGAGACCTGGCCCTAACAAATACCAAGACTTTTCTGAAAGCGATAATTAAAACAATGTGGTATTGGTGCCGGGCTAGACAAAGGGATCAATAGAACAGAGTGTCCAGAAACAGATCCAAGCATATGTGGGAATGTGATTTATGACAGTGGCAGCCCTGCAACTCAGTGAGGGAGAATAGACTATTCAATAAGACGTGACAATTGCCTTTTCCTATGAAAAATCTTCACATCATCCATAAATATGAATTCCAGATGGATTAAAGACCTAAAAGTGAAAAGCAAAACTTTAAAATAATTAGGAGAAAATTAAAAAAAAAAATTAGGAGAAAATGTAGGAGACTTAAGGGTAGGAAAGTATTTCTTAAACAAGAGACACACTCAAAAAAGATCAGCCAATTTTTATTACATTACCCCCCAAAAGCCCTCTGCCATGAAAATGACATTACGAACAAAGCTAAGAGACAAGGAGCAGCCTGGGTGGCAATGGTGACAGTGTACACAACAGATACAGGGTTAGCATTCAGAATATAAAGACCTCCTAGGAATCTACAAAATTAGCTGGGCATGGTGGCGCATGCCTGTAATCCCAGCTAATTGGGAGGCTGAGGCAGGAGAATCGCTTGAACCTGAAAGGCGGAGGTTACAGTGAGCCAAGATCGCAACTTCACACTCCAGCATGGGCCACACGAGCGAAACTCCATCTTTTCCATCTCAAAGCAAAACAATACAAAACAACCCTCCTAGGAATCAATATGGAAGAGACAGAACTTTTATTTTATTTGTATCTCTTCTTCTTTTTTCTTTTTTGAAACAGGGTCTTGCTCTGTTGCCCAGGCTGGACTGCAGTGACATAACCTTGGCTCACTACAACCTCTGCCCCTCCAGGCTCAAGTGATCCTCCCACATCAGCCTCCAAGTAGCTGTGACTACAGGCACACACCACCATGCCCGCCTAATTTATATATGTGTGTGTGTGTGTGTGTGTGTGTGTGTGTGTGTGTGTGTGTGTGTACACACACATGTATATTATATATACATGAAAATATATTTTTTGGTAGGGATGGGGTCTCATCATGTTGCCCAGCCTGGTCTCAAACTCCTGGACTCAAGCAATCCACCCACCTTGGCCTCCCAAAATGCCAAGATTACAGGTGTGAGCCACCCTGCCTGGCCTATTTTTTTTCTTTCAAGGCATTCATCAAGTAGTAAGGACAGACATTTTTTTGTGCCACTCCAAATAGCATCCCTTCTCTTCCTCCTTGATAATCAGAACCCTGTTCTGATTCAGAGGTTTGGGCTTTGGGGGAGGCTTGGCCTTCCTTAGCCCCATCAGATGAACAGTGATTGGTCTAAATATAGCATGTTAATTTAGTTCTTCTGATCAATGATTGGCTTAGGTGTGGATGTTTATGCAATTCTGGAAGTTCTCCTGTGGGGCAAGGAGACTAATAAGAAAGCATCCAGCTGGGTGCGGTGACTCATGCCTGTAATCCCAGCACTTTGGGAAGCTGAGCTGGGTGGATCGCCTGAGTTCAGGAGTTTGAGACCAGCCTAGCCAACATAGTGAAACACCAACTCTACTAAAAATACAAAAAATTAGCTGGGCATGGTGGCGGGTGCCTGTAATCTCAGCTACTAGGGAGGCTGAGGCAGGAGAATCACTTGAACCCAGGAGGCAGAAGTTGCGGTGAGCCAAGATCAAGCCATTGCACTCCAGCCTGGGCAACAAGAACAAAACTCCGCCTCAAAAAAAAAAAAAAACAAAAGAAAAGAAAAAAGAAAGCATCCACTTATCCACTTTCTTCTGTCTCTGGACGTTATTGTTTGCACAAGACACCTGGAGTTGAGGCAGCCATCTCAGGACCATGAGGAGGCCGGTCTAAGAGGCAAGCCAACACAATGAGAGGGTGTTGCAAAAAGACAAAAAGAACCTGGTGTTTGATGTCACAGCGGGGCCTATGAATTAACCACCCCCAGGACTTCTTATTATGTAAGCTAGTAAATGTTCCTTTTTGCTTAAACCCCTTCTAGTTGGGCTTTCTGCTGTAACTTGCCCTGAAAGCTACAATAGGATAGCAAAGGATATGAACATAAATGATTTGCCTAGAGGAAACCCACATGGCCAACGAGATTAATAAGATGCTCGACCTCAGAGGCAGGGAATGCAGCTTCAAATGAAATACCACCTCATGCCCATCGGATTGGCAAACATAAGTCTAACAAGAGCAAAAGTTGGCAAGGATATGGTGAAACAGGATGTCTTGTACAAACGCTGGTGGTGAGAGGATCAATTGGTTCAGCCGCTGTAGACAGCAGTTTGGCAGCACTAGTCAACTTCAAAGTGTTCCTGCCCGACAATCCTAGCTTTCTAATTCTAAGTATATGCTCTAATGATGGGTTCCGAGAAAAGTCCAAGCGTGTTCACTGCAGCCCTGTTTATATAACAGAAAAACAGGCCAGGCGAGGTGGCTCATGCCTGTAATCCCAGCACTTTGGGAGGCCAAGGCAGACAGATCACTTGAGCTCAGGAGTTTGAGACCAGCCTGGCCAACATGGTGAAACCCCATCTCTGCTAAAAATACAAAAATTAGCCGGGCGCAGTGGTGTGTGCCTGTAATCGCAGCTACTTGGGAGGCGGCTGAGGTAGGAGAATCACTTGAAGCCAGGAGGCAGAGGTTGCAGTGAGCCGAGATCGAGCCACTGTACTCCAGCCTGGGTGACAGTGAGACTTCATCTCAAAATAAATAAATAAAAAATAATAGCAAAACATAGAAACAACCTAAACACCCAATTGATAAATATATTGTGGCTTATTCACATGATAGTAATAAACAGAAGTTAAAATGAACAAATCAAATGAATAATTGTGGCTCCATTGTGAAAAACATGTTGGCTGGGAAAATGGTACACATAGCATGACGGTCATTGCATAATTTTTTTTTTCTGAGACAGGGTCTTGCTCTGTTACGTGGGCTGGAGCGCAGAAGCACACAATCATAGCTCACTGCAGCCTGTAACTCCTGGGCTCATGTGATTCTCCTACCTCAGTCTCCCAAGTAATCAAGACTATAGCGGAACCACCACACCTGGCTAATTTTTTTTTTTTTTTGAGGCGGAGTCTTGCTCTGTCACCAGGCTGGAATGCAGTGACACCATCTCGGCTCACTGCAACCTTCTCTTCCCGGGTTCAAACGATTATCCTGCCTCAGCCTTCCAAGTAGCTGGGACTACGGGCATACACTACCATGCCTGGATAATTTTTTGTACTGGGTTTCACTATGTTGGCCAGGATGGTCTTGATTTCCTGACCTTGTGATCTGCCCACCTCAGCCCCCCAAAGCACTGGGATTACAGGCATAAGCCACCTTACCCCGCCTAATTTTTAATTTTTTGTGGAGATGGGGTCTTGCCATGTTGCCCAGGCTAGGCTTGAAGTCCTGGCCTCAAGTGATCCTGCTGCCACACCCTCCCAAAATACAGGGATTACGGGCATAACCCACTGTATCTGGCCTGTTACATAAATTTTTAAAATGCATAACTTTAGGCTAGCTAGGCACTGTAATCTCTAGGCTCATGCTTGTAATCCCAGCACTTTGGGAGGCTGAGGCGGGTGGATCACTTGAGGTCAGGAGTTTGAGATCAGCCTGGCCAACACGGTGAAACCCCATCCCTACTAAAAATACAAAATTAGCCTGGCATGGTGGTGCGGGCCTGTAATCTCAGCTACTCGGGAGGTTGAGGCAGAATTGCTTGAACCCAGGAGGCAGAATGGGAGAATGGGGACTTATATGTGCATGGAGTTTCAGCTCTGGAAGATGAAAAAAAAATTCTAGAGATGGGTAGTGGTGCTGGTTGCCCAGTGTGATTGTACTTAATGCCAATGACCTGTACACATAAAATGCTGAGTTTTATATCTCTAGTTTGCTACAATTAAAATCTAGTCATGCAAAAATCATGGTCTAGAAAAGCTGTATTCCAAATTTGTGAGTGTGGCGGGAGGTGGGCAATGGGACTGGGGAGAAAGAAAAGGGGGCTTTACTCAACCTCGAATATTCTCTTTTACATGTAAAAACCCAAAGCAAATATGGTACATGGCTAGCTTTTGTAAATTCTGTTACATGATCCTTTGAATGCCTCTTACTTTTTTTTTTTTTTTTTTTTTTTGAGATGAAGTCTCACTCTGTCGCCCAAACTGGAATGCAGTGGAGTGATCTCGGCTCACTGCAACCTCTGCCTCCCAGGTTCAAGCAATTCTCCTGCCTCAGCCTTCCAAGTAGCTGGGACTACAGGCATGTGCCACCATGGTCGGCTAATTTTTGTATTTTTTGTAGAGATGGGGTTTCACCATGTTGGCCAGGCTGGTCTTGAACTCCTGACCTTGTGATCTGCCCACCTTGGCTCCCAAAGTGCTGGGATTACCGGCATGAGCCACCACGCCCAGCCAAATGCCTCTTACTTTTAAAGAAACTTTTCAAAGTAAAAGTTAAAAAAAAATAATTCATGAACATTTTTGTAGGAAGAAGAGGTCTCTGAAGTAGAAATGCCCCAAAGTGGCAGGATTTCTCACCCCGCACCTCACCCCCAAAGCCACCCGAATGCTGGGCGCTGAGTGTGGGAAACCTGCAAGTTGGTGCTGTGGAGGCTGTACCTGCGCCAGCAGAGCCTGGCAGGCCACGGGGGATAGAGATGGCAGGATGCTGCTTCCCCTGATCCAGGGCAGATGAGGCAAAGGCTGGCAGGAAAAGGTGTCTCTGAGAGCCAGTCGCCTTCTCAGGCACCCACTGCACAAGATCCGGAGAGCAGATGAAACATGGGAACCATCAAAACACAGAAACATGTATTATTAGCAGTGGGAGCAGGCAGTAGAAAGAGTTCTTTGAATCTGCTGATGACAAAATATATTGCCTAATCTTTCTGATTATTTTTTTTTCTTTGACCTCCCCGCATATCTCTGGAGCTCCCACGGCTATGGCTGTCTGCCTTGCAAAATACATATTTACAGGCCCTCTAAGACCAGCTAAATATAGGCTTTCTTTTAAAGCAACTGATGATTTGGAGAAATCTTTCCTCTGTGCCACCCCTTCCCCCACCCCCAACACACACACACCCTGACTCCTCCTATTGAATCTCCCTTCCCAGTCTCAAGATGTATCTGAACTGTCCAAGAGCCCCTGAAGCAACTGTGGAGAGTGACAGAAAGAAAGCGGGTAGAGCAGAGGGAACCAGCAGTAAGGCAGTCTCCCAGCTGTGAGAGGACCCCAAGGGACCCCTCTCCCTGCAGGGACAATGAGGGGTTTGAAGCACCCACAGGCAGGTGTGGAAAACCCTTTGGGAAGTAGAGAAGACAGGTCATCCCAAGAACGACCCCCAAAGATTTGGAGAAACTGCAAGCAAGGGGTGTTTATATTTCAGAATTTCACATAATGAACCTCAAAAAGAAACGAGAGGCCCAAAGTCCTGTGAAGACACACGGAGAGATGCAAAGACTGATCATTCTCAGCCACACCTACCTGGGCACGAGCATTCACACACACACACACCCATACGTGGATGGATATCCTGCAATTGGGAACAGCCAACACTCTGAGCCCCCTTTCTGTGCCTTAGGCATTGAGGACTCATTTATTCCTCACAACAACTCTATGAAGTTGGTATATTATCTGCATCTTACAGACGAAGGAATTTGTTGAAGTCCCTTAGCTAGGGAGTGGCGAGTTGGGGATTCTAACAAAGGTGGTCTGGCTCCAAGGCCTGTGTTCTGCTGTGTGCCACACACAAAGTCAGGGATGCCTAGTTTCATCCATGCTCAGGAGACACTCAGACAGTCAAGTAGAACTTTTTGAGGAAACTGAAGCTTTGGGAGGGGACATGACTAGCCCATGGTCATCCAGCAAATGAGTCCACATAGGACTCAATTCAAGCCTCATGAACCCTAGCCGGTCTGCTTCCTCTCAAACTAAGTATGTCACTTCTCAGCTTTCTTCATTCTCCTTGTGAAGAGGTCAGCCAAGGGCCAGTAAAGGCCCCTCCAACACTGAGAGCCTGGATTTGAGGTGTACACACAGAGCATACCTTTCCAGCATCCTAGAACCGGTCCAAATCCCTGGCAGAGGGTAACCGATGAAGGACAGCAGCTGGGTGGGGACCACTGGCTCGCCACGAAAGGGCCCAAGTGCAGAGTCTACGCCAGCCTCTGCTTAGAAGACCGTGGCCAAGGAAAAACTGCTTGCAGAAGCTGAGTCTCAAGGCCCCAGGGCTGGAAAGAGAAGCCAGCCTTGGCACCCAGCCTGGGCCTGAGCCCAGGGCGCTGAGGGCTTGGGACTTACCGCTCACCAGGCTTCTCCCAGCCTTCATCACCATCTTTGCAGTTACACCTGGTGTTTAAAACTAGCAAGCCTCAGGGAAGAGTCCTAACACAGCATCTTCCCAGGGGCCCTTATCAGATTTGGGGGTGTATGGGAAAGCTGTGGGGCGGGGGTTACCAGGAAGAGAGTTGGGGGTGGATTATTTCTGCCTATTGCAGCCTCCAGCCTTTTTAGCAAGGGCTGGGAAAGGCATCTCCTTCCCCAGACCCTTTCTTCCGTGTCTGAGCCACTCTCATCTCTTTCTGGGGCTTCTTTTATCCTCCCAGAGCACAGAGAAGGATAAGTGACTTGTCTAAGGTCACACAGCCAGTAAGCAGTGGAGCCAAGATCTGAACCCTGGTAGCCTGGCTCCTAGGCCAACCACTCTATGCCAAGGCAAAGGTAAGGAAGGAACGTCCATCCAAAGTCCACCAGGCAACTTGGCCATCAAAGTCTCTTCCCCTAGGACAAATGAAAGAGAAAGGGGGGTTAAATTATCCTGGGGTGCTGAACTGGAGGCAGTAGGTGAAGATGACAGCCCTATGAATGAAAATTAGGTTTCAAGGTGTCAGTTTGGATGGTAACTCCCAAACCCTCCTTGTTCCTATCAGGTGTAATGACTGCTCCAGGCAGGCAGAGAGGGGATAGAGGGAATGATATCCCATTTCTCGCCCATCTCACAGGCCAGCCAGCTTGGTGCCTGACACCAGAGAACAAGTGATGCTCAAGCACTTATCACTCCATAAAAGCGTCTTCAGGAATTCCGGCCAGGTGTTGCTCTGCTAACCAGGAGCCCATGAAATAATCATCCCACTCATTAGCCTTAGTTGCCCAAGCTCTGGCTAGCTCTACCCTCTTGCAGCCCAAAGTCCCTAGAGGGGTTTGTTAAAGAGGTTTGTCCAGAGACTCAGAAATCTTTGGACAAGAGAAACTCAAGAGCATCCCCATAATTCCAGTTCGCTCCAAGCTGCTACCAGAGATGTTGGGGGTCCCAGGGTCTCTGGGCCTAACAGCTGGTTCTCAGCTCCTCCTCCCACCCTCAGAAACTGGGGGCTTCCCCACCTGGCCAGAAGTGTGGGCACAGACCCCTTCGGCTGGGACCCATGAAGGTGACACCACCATGGGTGTGGGAGATTCTGGGCAGAACACAGGGGCCTGCACCCTCCTCCAAGCCACACAAAAGCTTCTGAAGACATTGCCCAAACTTCCAAACCCCAACAGGGTGAGATTTCTGTCTTCTCTGGACTTCTACACTGGGGTTGGAGGGCCTGTCGGGAGGAATTTTCAAGACCCAATCTTGAGCTTGGAAATCTGAGTCCCAAAGCTTGCTCCTGACAGAGGTCTTCTAAGAAGGGTTAGGGGGAGGCTTCTTCACCCTGTCCCATCCCAAAGTGCAAAACTGAAGAGGGGTAAGTTTCCTGGGCAGCTGGGTAATGATGCAGGTGGCATTTGGAAAGCCTGAGGTTTGGGGTCATTTCTGGCTCCAGCTCAGAACCCAGATCTTCCCTCCTCCTTAGCACCAGCCTCAGGATCAGTCCTGCGGTTCCTGGCCCCTCCTCATCCCAGTATCAGGGTTCCCAGGCAGCTTCCCCGCACCCCATCCCCCACGCTGTACTCTAAGCTCTTTTGCACATGGTAACGCGTTAATATCCCACAGAACCCACACACACCCCTGCAGTGGAGTGGTAGGAGGGCTCCCTTTGCCAGTCCTTCCAGGCCAGAGGGGAGCGAGTGGGAGACTGGGAAAAGGAGGAAGAGGATGGAGGGGAAGAGGGCGGGGGAGGAGGCAGAGGCCGCAGAAAGGCCCGAGATGCAGGAAGCAGCTGGGAGTGGGGGGGGAGGCTTTGTGCCTGAGTTGTCCTCTGGGTCCTAGGGCCCATTGTGTTCGCCAGTTGCTGGGATGTGTGGACTGAAGCAGCGCACCTGGACCTGTCCAGAGAGTGGACCCTCACCCGCAGGGCTCAGGCAGCCCCAGCTCCCTAGCTGTGTAGGCAGGGGGTGCAGAGATCATCAAACAGCTTTCTGGGCTGCCAGGACAGGGGATGCGTACATCACTGTTACCCTCCCCACCCCCCACCTCCGCTCCACCAGAACCCAGTGGCCAGGATCCTTTAAATCAGAGACCCAAGTTAGAGTTCTCACTGGGGAAACTTTGGCCCCAGGCCTCTAGAATTCCTGCTCCAAAACCCTTCCTTCCGGTTTGAGAGGCAGGAGTGCCAGGGTAGTGGTCCGAAGACTGGGGTTCTACTCGCTGTCTTCCAACCTGGGGTGCAGAGCAGACAGGCGACAGGACATCCGCTTCAGACTTCTAAAGGACAGTTTTGGGGATCCCCTGCTACTTGGGTGACGGGGTCCACCTCCTTTCTTCACCACTCACGCCCCGCCATCTAAAGGTCAGCCACGCTGGGCCAAGGTTTCACATCTCGAAGAGCGCCCAAGATTCCCGATAGTAAAGTGTTAAAATGCAGATTCCTGGGTTCAGCCTGTGAGATTCTCCTTCATAAGGTTCGAGGGAGAGCCCAGAAAACCACATTTTTACCAAGTGCTGAGCGATTCTGATGCTAAAGCCTTGAAGTACACCGAAGAGCCAGCTCCGAGGACCCACCTCTGCCCCTCCCCACAAACTCCCTCCCTTCATACTGAGACCGTCGTGGATGTACTGCCTTCCCCCCAATATTTCATGGGGGTGCGGTTCTGTGGGCTGCGATAAGCCGCAGTCAGAGGTTGTGATGGAAGGGTTGAAGAGGCTGGCCAACGTCCGGGGCAGCGGAAAGCTCTCGGCGAGGGCTGGGGAGGGGAGGGGATCCGTTCGGGTGGAGGGGAAGGGGAGGGCTCACAGGCTCCGGCCCCGGAAATCCGATCCCTTTAGGACCCAGAGGTGCCAGTCCCCCAGCGGCGGCGGCGAGAAGGGCAGCCGCTCGGTCTCCGGCAGCAGCCGCTCGGGCAGAGCCAGAGAAAGACCGAGGCTCGGGGCACGGGGGGGAGGGAGGGAGGGAGGGAGGCGCGGCGGCGGAGCGGCCCGGGCCGGCGGAGCAGCCATGGGCGCCGGGGTGCCGGGCTCCCAGAGAGCCGAGGCCTCCGGCCGGACTGGGGAACGCCCGGGCTGCCAGCCCCGCTGACACCGCCTCGGACGATGTGAGCCGGCGACGCCGCGGCTGCTTCGCGGGCAGGGCGCGCGCTCCCACCGGCCCCAACCACCGCTTTGCTTATTTGGGTGGGGGCGACCGTACCAGGCCGCTCGGGCTTTCGAAGCGGGGCTGGCTGTCTTCGGCAGCTTGATTGGGGGAGGCGACCCACACACAGGGCGCTTGGAGATTTTTTTTTCCTTTATTTTAAAAAAGCGGGATTAACTGTTTTTGGCAGCTTGGTTTTGGGGGGACCCTTAAAAAGGCCTCCTGGGGTTTCTTTTATCGGGGGGAGGGGGCGGTGGTCCCGACTTGGCCAGCCGCCTGTTGAAGGGGGGGAGCGGGGAGCGGGGGGATGCGAACCCGGCTCCCCCCACCATGATGAAGACGGAGCCGCGGGGGCCCGGGGGTCCCCTCCGGAGCGCCTCCCCGCACCGCAGCGCCTACGAGGCGGGCATCCAGGCACTGAAGCCGCCGGACGCACCCGGGCCCGACGAGGCACCCAAGGGGGCCCACCACAAGAAATATGGCTCCAACGTCCACCGCATCAAAAGTATGTTCCTGCAGATGGGCACGACGGCGGGGCCCTCGGGTGAGGCGGGCGGTGGCGCGGGCCTGGCGGAGGCCCCGCGGGCGTCCGAGCGCGGCGTGCGCCTGTCGCTGCCGCGGGCCAGCAGCCTGAACGAGAACGTGGACCACAGCGCCCTGCTGAAGCTGGGCACCAGCGTGTCGGAACGCGTGAGCCGCTTCGACTCCAAGCCGGCGCCCTCTGCGCAGCCCGCGCCGCCGCCGCACCCGCCGTCCCGGCTGCAGGAGACGCGGAAGCTGTTCGAACGGAGCGCCCCGGCGGCCGCAGGCGGCAACAAGGAGGCCGCGACGCGGCGGCTGCTGAGACAGGAGCGCGCCGGCCTGCAGGACCGGAAGCTGGACGTAGTGGTGCGCTTCAACGGCAGCACTGAAGCGCTGGACAAGCTGGACGCCGACGCCGTGTCCCCGACGGTCAGCCAGCTCAGCGCTGTCTTCGAGAAGGCCGACTCGAGGACCGGCCTCCACCGCGGGCCCGGGCTCCCCAGGGCCGTAGGGGCGCCCCAGGTCAACTCGAAGCTGGTCAGCAAGCGGTCCCGGGTGTTCCAGCCGCCGCCGCCCGCCCCGTCGGGGGATGCCCCGGCGGAGAAGGAGCGCTGTCCCGCAGGGCAGCAGCCCCCGCAGCACCGAGTGGCCCCCGCCCGGCCGCCCCCCAAGCCCCGGGAGGTGCGCAAGATTAAGCCAGTGGAGGTGGAGGAGAGCGGGGAGTCGGAGGCCGAGTCGGCGCCCGGGGAGGTGATCCAGGCCGAGGTGACGGTCCACGCGGCCCTGGAGAATGGCAGCACCGTGGCAACCGCAGCCAGCCCCGCGCCCGAGGAGCCAAAGGCCCAAGCCGCCCCGGAGAAGGAGGCGGCGGCGGTGGTAGCGCCGCCAGAGAGAGGGGTGGGCAATGGCCGGGCCCCGGACGTGGCCCCCGAGGAGGTAGATGAATCCAAGAAGGAGGACTTCTCGGAGGCGGACTTGGTGGACGTGAGCGCCTACAGTGGGCTCGGGGAGGACTCTGGGGGCAGTGCCCTGGAGGAGGACGATGAAGAAGACGAGGAGGATGGGGAGCCCCCCTACGAGCCCGAGTCGGGGTGCGTGGAGATCCCGGGGCTCTCGGAGGAGGAGGACCCGGCCCCGAGCCGGAAGATCCATTTCAGCACGGCGCCCATCCAAGTAAGTGAGCCCCCCCTCCCCGCCCCCGCACCGCCCCTGCCACGTGCACGCGGCCACCCCCGGCTCGCCAGCCAGCCAGGTTTGGCAGGCTGAGTCAGCCCCTGCCACCCAGCCCCCTTACCAGAAGTTCCCACCCTCGGGGGGGGGCGTGGGGGAGTTCCAGCTGTTTGTCAGAGAGGGATTTTCAGGTGTTCCAGGGGGTGGCCTGCCCTGACCTGCCCTCAGGTTCCTCTGCCTGCTGTCCCGCCCTGCCGCTCCACGGAACCCGCCCTGCCCCACGCGGGTCCTGGGACACCTGTTTTCCCTTCTTTATCCAGACATTCCTTCCTCCAGAGGCTGAAGCTTGGGTAGTGTGAAGGAGTGTGTGTGTCTTCAGGAGAGACATTTGCCCTCCACTGTGGAGAGAGGGGTCAAGGGAGCTTTCCCCCTGTATGGGAGCTGGATGGGGTGAGAAAGGGGAAAGCCAGGAACTTCTCAAAACAAAGCTGCAGGGGACGGCAGCCCTTCCTCCATTCTGTTTGTACCCCTACCCCAACTTTGCAGAAGTGAAAGAGGGAAGCAGATCGTGAGGGTGAGCTGGTCTGTGGCCATGTGACTGGCTGGCGCGGTGCTCCCTGGGGGTCCCTGCGGGCCGGCTGCCCAGTCCTGGTTGCACAGGGAGGGGCACTTTGTGTGGCCCTTGATGGGGAGAGGCCTTTTTCTTCAGGCATGGAGGAGGGGGTGGGGTTGGGATGCCCCTGGGTGCCTGGCAGTAGTGGGCATGCCTTTGCTCTTGGCTGCTCAATAGGACAGACTCCCATGGCTTTGGCAGGCCCCAAGTGTTCTTGCCACATTCTCTGGGAGCCCTCAAAGAGGGATGGGAGCTGCCCCTTCTGGGGGGGGTCTCATCCTACCGTCACTATTGGTGGTTGGTTTGTGGGTTGTGCCAGAGCTTTGAGATCCTCAGAACAGTGCTGATGGTGAGGGGACATCTTCTGGGGGGAATAAAAAGCCCCAGGCCTCCCCTCCCCCCACCTCCCACCACCCTCCACTCCTGGCTGACACATTCAGCCTGCATGGTTCTTTCTCACCGCCCCAGGCACAGCTGCGCCCGGCCCCAGGTCCGCCCCATGGAAGTGTCCAGGCCCCTGGACACTCCTTGGCCTGGACCCTGCCTGGCCTTTACCCTTCCCCAGCCAAACCACCATCTGTTTGCTTGTCGTTTCCATAACGACTCCTGGACTCTGAAGCTGCCCAAGTTTCCTCTCACTTGCCCAGAATATCAGCCCCTGCCCCTCTCCCACCTCCCACCCCAGCAAGAGGCCTGGAAGGTTTAAAGTGAGTGGCTGCTCTTCCCCTCCCAGGCCAGCCCCTCCCCTGGGCTGGGACCTGAGGGGTTCTCTCCACCCCTCTCTCATCCTGAAGGCAGTGGGGTTCTGAAGGGAATGGGGGACTGTAGTGTTTCTTGGGGCTCTGAAGGAGTCTGGATCCCCCCCCCGGCCCCCCGCCAACTAATTCTGCGAGCAGCCTAGTGCGCTCAGAGATGGAGTTTGGTCTGGGCCTCTGACTGTCTATATTTGATGCCTTACCCTGATTTTTTGGTAAAAAATAGCACATGATTTGGAGCAGTGCTTCCCGGCTCCCTGGTGACTCTGGAGCTGGCCCGCCCTGTGTGAGAGCCAGGGTGTGTGGCGGGCCCAGCGTGGCTGACTTTCAGCCTCACTGGGGATTTCCTCCTCCCTACCCTGGCACGGGGGCCCCACTTTTTCTTCTTCTTGCCCCTGCCTTGATGCCAAGTTCAAGGTCCCAGGCCCCACAGATGACCCAATTGTTGCCCTTCTGGAGGTTGAGGCCTCTGCTGAGGGCAGAAAACCCAATTCCAGATTGGCAGCCCCGGGGAGGTGGGACTGCACTTAGGGCCCTCTGCTAGGAGGGGTAAGGGGTGGTCCTGCCTCTGAGTCCAGGCCTGGGATTCCTGCAGGGGACAGGGCCAGAAAGGGAACAGGATTTGATAGGCTGAGAGAATAGGGGAGGGTGCAGCCCAGGACAGGCTGTGAGGGTGTGTTTTGGAGGTCACAGTGGGTGCGTGTGTCCCTGTGTGCCAGGGAGGGGTTTGGTTGACCCAGGAGACTGTAGAGACCGAAGGATGAAGGGGCCCTGTATCCTAGAGCAGAGGATGAGAGTCAGGGGACCCCGATGCAAAGTGGGCCAAATCCCATTGCTGAATCCCAGCTCACCCCAGCCCTGTCCCCGGGCCTGGGGCATGTGTGCAGTGGGGGCAGAGTCACCAGTGGCCCACCCACCAGGACCCAGCTGGGTGCAGTTTCATCCGGCCTGGCCACAGTCTAACCCTTGTGACCTTGGGCAGTGAGCCTGGTGCCCCAAACTCTGTGCAGCGTGGGCAGCCTGTTTCTCCAAGGGGTGCAATGGACAAATGAGCTTTAAGGGTTGGAGCTGGAGTGTCTGATGCTGTGAAATTGAGAGCATTGAGCTAAGTGACCAGAGGGGTCCCTCCCACCTAAGCCTTTAGTACTATGAGCACCCCCACCCCCGCCACGGTGGCAGTGAGCCTCTCTGGTAGGGGGTGGGGATGACATGGAGCAAGCCCAGACAAAGGCAAGGACACAGGAGTGCTGCTGTCCGCCAGGGTGCCCACAGGGCCTGCTCCTGGAAGAGACAGGGCCCTGGCAGGGGCCCCTGGGGGAGATGGCACCCCAGTCTGGCTCCTCAGGGCTCAGACTCAGCCATCTGATAGAGCTGTTCCCCACCCCTCCCTGCCCCCGCCTGGCTCCAAGTGGTGCCAACCTGTCACTGCAGGCAATGAAGCTCGAGCATGTCATGGTACCCCAAATGGTGCTCATTAACCTCCCATAGGGGGCATCCCTGCCTGGGCCCAGAATTAGACATTCCCGCAGAGCCCAGCCCCACGTCTGTTCTTCCAGGAGGGTCAGAGCTGAGGAATTCCCCTTTTTGCTGAGAGACACAGGAGAGAGACAGCAGACGGGTACAGGAGATGCCAAGGCAGGGCTAGCCTCAGCTCCCATGTTGCCTGGGTTCACTGTGGGCAGTGTCAGAGGCTGCCCCCTACTCTGGCTCCTTGGTCTCTCCTGGGCCCCCTAGCACATGGGGATAGGGGGCGTAACTCAGAGAGCTTCCACTGTGTAGGGAGTCCAGCCTGGGTGTGCAGGGAAGGCCGCAGGGTATAGCTTTTCCCCACTCCTGCCCTCCGAGGGGCTCCTGGGGGTGGAGGGCCTGCCTTTTCTCCACAGGGCTAGAGGTGGTCCTTCCTATTTCCCTCTTCTGCCCCAACATCCACTTGAGCAGCAAGTCAGAGCCAGTCGTGGTGCCTCTCCACTTCCACCCCTCCTGCTCCCCTCCCCCTCTGCTGTCTCACTCCCGCTCCCCCCTCTCTCCCCATCTGGCATCCTCCAGCATCTTCTCCATCCTCTCTCCCCTCCTCCTCTTCCCCTCTTCTGCTCAGCCCGTTCCTTCCTCTCTGTGTCTGTCTTTGTGTCCCCTCTCGCCTGTCTGGCTCTCTGGGTCCTATCTGTCACTTTCCCTCTCTCTGGGTGTCTGGGTTCCTGAGTCGGACGTTTCTCCAGGATTCCCCTTCTGTGCCTGCGGCAGACCATGCTCACGCTGGTTGGAGCTGCAGAGAGAATAGCAGTGCCGGTCGGCGAAGGCTGGGGCCCTTTCTGTCTTGACCCTGGGCTCCAGAACTAGAGGAGCCTTTGCTCAGCGCTGGGGTTTCTGGGGGCTGAGTGAGGCCTCATCTCAGGGCTGTCTGGGGGACCGGAGGAGGGGAGCGGGACGTTGGGTGGTAGCTCAGCCCACCTCCTCGGCCTCCTCACGCCAGTTCTGCCCTTGCCCTCTTGCCAGCCTCTCTGACCAGCTGCCTCCCTCCCCAGGTGTTCAGCACCTACTCCAACGAGGACTACGATCGTCGCAACGAGGATGTGGATCCCATGGCGGCCTCTGCTGAGTACGAGCTGGAGAAGCGGGTGGAGAGGCTGGAGCTGTTCCCTGTGGAGCTAGAGAAGGGTGAGAGTCCCAGGGGCCAGGCCACTTGGACACAGCGGGGTTGACCCAGGTCTCATCTCTGGCTCCAGCTCCTGCCCTGTGCCCTCAAGGGCACCTGCAGACTTGCTGGGCCTCGCCCTCTGACTCAGGCCCGTGGTGACTTCCCTGCTCCTCCCGTCAGCACCCAGCGCCACACAGGGACTCCAACCCAGGCCAAGCCACACCCCACCACATGGGACCACATTTGTACATTCAGTCAACAGGTCTCTGTAGGGTATTGTGTGCTGGGTCCTGGACTCTGTGTTGGAGACACAGTGATGGGCTCCTGGGGAGATGGATGGGGGAGGCAGATGTGGAAGGCACAGTCACATCTAACCTCACCCTTAGGTGCTGGAGTAGGGGCTGGAGAGGGAAGAGAGAGGCTGCTATAAATCATTTAACAGGTGACCTAACCTGACTGGGTTTGGGGGCATTCCCGAGGGAAGTGAGGCTTGAGTGGCACTCTGGTGAGGAGGAATTAGGGGAGTAGGCAGGAAAGGGGCTTGGCTGCATTTTCACTGGGAGGGGAAGAAGGGCATGCAAATGAGGCCTTGCAGATCACATGGTCTTGTTGCTAAGATGGATTGGGAGCCATTTCGAGTCACAGGAAAGGTCTAGAAAGTCACAGGAAAGAGCTGCATTACGCCAGGCTGTGATGTAGGGAAGGGGTCACAAGTGGATGGAGAAAGACGACTGTGGCATGGACAGGAAGATGGCAGTGGGGGTGTGGGTGGACTGGAAAGATCCCGGGGGCGGGGGAGAATCCACAGGATCTGGGGGTTGTTTGGTTCAGGTGGAGGCTTTGAGGGGGTGGGAGGAATCCAGGTGTCTCCCAGGCTTGGCAGGCGGCAGGTAGTGGTGCCATCCCCCATGAGGGCGTGTTTGTGGGGGAAGGTCATGAGTTTGGACATCAGAGGCCCATTCGTAGGGAGGGGCAGGTATGGATAGGGGAATGGACCTCAGGGGAGAGAAAATCTGGAGGTCTTTGCTGTGAGTACAGATGAGACAGGTTAAGAGGGAGAAGACCAGACTCAGCCCTGAGCCTTTGGTCTTCTCCCTGTTAACCAGTGGGCAGCAGTGTTTGCCAAGGGTGGCACAGGCAGGTAAGACTGTTGTATATGCAGATGAGGGGGTGTGGCTGGGATGCGGATGGTCAGCCACACCCCCTCATCTGCATATGCAACAGTCTTGCCTGCCTGTGCCACCCTTGGCAAACACTGCTGCCCACTGGTTCTGTGGAAGGGACAAGGGCAGGGAGTGGCTCAGGAACCATCCTAGTGGGCTTGGCAAAGAAGGTGGACAGACCATTCCCCTTCTTCAGTTGTGGGACATACCCTAGTGGGAACTGCTTCTTGATGGGGGGGCTGTGCCCTGGAGTTCGGGGTGGAGAGTCTCTCACCTGTCCCCTAAGCCCTCCCATCTCACCACTGTGTTCCCCAGACTCCGAGGGCCTGGGCATCAGCATCATCGGCATGGGCGCTGGGGCAGACATGGGCCTGGAGAAGCTGGGCATCTTCGTCAAGACCGTGACGGAGGGCGGTGCGGCCCATCGGGATGGCAGGTACCACCCCATCCTCCCCACGCTTGCCCCACCCCTTTTCCCTCCCCAACCGGCCACCCTCGGTGGGGTGGGCCACTGAGCAGGGGGTGGGGCGGGCATCCCTGGGAGACTTCTGTGCTGTGTGTGCAGCTGAGGTGTTCAGGAGCACTGCCATGCCAGGTGCTGTTCCAGGCCCCAGAAATACGACCCCCGAGAGTTCCACGGTCAGCCCCCACGCCCTCAGGGAGTATGCATTCTCCAGGAGGGGCTGGTGACAATGGGGGCTGTAGGCAGGTGTTGTGCGTCCTGGTCTGGAGTATGATTTGGACCTTGGTAGGGAGAACAGAGGCATGGAGTCTGTGTGCCTGGAGTATATTTGAGGTTTTTTTTTTTTTTTTTTGGCTTAACAAACATTGAGTCTCTGACAATGCTGGGCTGGTGCTGGGCCCTGGGGAGTCAGTGGTGAGGGCCTGGCTCTGGAGAAGTGTGCAGTGTAGTGTGAGGTAGACATAGTGGACACACACCAAAACAGTGGTGAATTGGAGGGAAACGCAGGCTGCTATGAGGGAATACAACAGGAGGACTTGACCTCTCTGGGTATCAGGGAAGGCTTCCTGGAGGAAGCAGTGCTGGAGCTGAGAGGGAGCAAGTGCAGAGGTTCCAGGCAGTGGAGCCAAGAGCAGGCAGGTGTGGCTGGAGCATAGAGAGCAGGGCCAGGAGGCTGTGACTGGACACACGGTGGCGGTGGCTCTGGAGACAGGCTGTCTTTGTGCATGTGAGTATGCGTGCCTAGGTCAAGCATCTGTGCTTGCAGGGGGTGTTCTGTGGGACAGAAGGTTTGGGGAGGGCATCCTGGAGCTGTGTGCCAGCCAGGGACCCCTCTGCTAGCTGTGTTTGGCAGGGTTCGGGGAGTGGCAGTAGGAAGGGCTGTAGGGCATCCCCCAGGGTAGCTGTAAGTTAGAGGTTGACATTGGGGATATCTTGTGGAGGTACCTCCAAATCCAGACCCCCTCTGTGTGACAGAGGTGAGTAGGTGTCCTTGTGCGGCTGGGTGACTTTGGGATCTTGTCACTAGGGATGGGGCTTCTACCTGTTGTAGCCCGGGTGGCCTGGAGAGGGGCAGGGAACAGGATGGGTGGCAATCCCTGCCCTTTCATTTACCTCTTCGCCTCCCGACGTGAACTTTCAGAGGCTTTCCCATTGTCGCCTATGGGTTGTCTAAGGAGTTAGTGCGCAAGTATGGCCCTGTCCACTCACTCATGCCCACCTGGGAGCAGGGTGTGTTGGCGACAGCTGTGCACAATAGGCCATTTCCTCCGTCTCTGCATTTCCGAGTGGGAGTCCTGAGAGAAGGCCTGGTGCTCCCAGGGAGGTGAAGTGGAGGAGGGAGGTGGCTGAGGGACCCACCCTCCTCCATCTCCTGCAGCAGGCCAGCCTGAACCTCCCCTTGTGTGAAGAACAAGGGCTTCAGGGGACACAGCTGGCGTGTGTTGGGAGGTGCACCTGTATCAGGTGTGTGGGACAGTGTGTGAACTCGAGAGTGTGCCGTTCGGTTTCGGGCACTTGGGAGGACATCTGTGCACTCAGTTCTGTACAGAAATGTACACATAAGAGGGTGGCATGTCACTTGTGTGCTGTGGGGCTCCTGGCCAGTGTGCATGGCAGAGACGGACTCTGAGAATGTCACACTGCTTGATGGAGTATGATGGAGGAGGGGACAAGAGTGTGATTGTCACAGGAAGTGTACCTGCCACCTCTCCTGGTCCTGGACGCTGTATCTGCTTTGCTTGCCTGGCTCTCACTGCCCGCACAGGGGGGCCTGGCTGATACCTAATCCTCTGGTCTCATGGATTTTATGCAAGTAGACAAAGTACTAGGTCCCTGTGGGGACAAAGTCTCTGCGAGGTTTTTTCTTGTTCTTTTCTTTTCTTTTTTTTGAGACAGGGTCTCACTCTGTTGCCTAGGCTGGAGTGCAGTGGCTTGAAAATAGCTCACTGCAGCCTTGATCTCTCTGGCTCAAGTGATCCTCCCACCTCATCCTCCCAAGTAACTGGGACTACAGGCACACGCCACCATACCCAGCTAACTTTTTTTTTTTTAATTGTTTGTAGAGATGAGTTCTCACTATGTACCCAGGCTGGGGAGCCTGGAGTTTCTTGTGGGAGGAGGCTACCTGTAACCCCACTCCACAGTTCCCCTTGCGACCCCTTCACCAATGTCACTCCCCTAGGATCCAGGTGAACGATCTCCTGGTGGAGGTGGATGGAACAAGTCTGGTGGGAGTGACCCAGAGCTTTGCGGCATCCGTGCTCCGGAACACCAAGGGCCGAGTGCGGTGAGAGCCTGGGGGGTGGGGCATGGGAGTGGGCAGGAGGTCCTCGTCCAGGAACTCCAGTCTCCTGCCTACAGCCAGTTAAGGTTCTGGTGGCCCAGCTCACAGAGGCTCCGCCGACTCCCCGGCGGCAGGAGCTGCTGTGCCTGGGTCCCTTGCCTCACACCTGCCTTCTCACTGGCCACTGCTGCCCACCAGCACTCAGGCTTCATGGCCCACTGTCCACCACCCCTCCAAACCGTCCTCTAGGGCTTATTCTCTTTCCCCTTGCCTGGCCCCAACTCACTGATTGAAGAACCAGGATGTCCCGGGTGAATGCCAGCCACATGAGGGTCCCCTCATTGGGACCTCATCCTCCCTCCTGACCAGCCCCGTGTCATCCTGGGAAGACTCCTCCCCAGGCCTATAACCAAAGGGACTGGATCAGAAGCTCCTTGTGTCCACTCCATCTCTGGCTTAACATTCAGAGATCACTCCCTGCCCCCCTGCAAGAGGGGCACTACCCCCAGGAAAGGGTGGTGGAGAGAAACAGGATGTGGGTGGCCACCAGGAGGAGGGGCTGCTGCCTGGAAGTTCCACTGTTTCCTCTCCATCCTAATCGCCAGTTGCCATCATCCCACCCCTTCCTGAAGCTCAGGGGCTTGGAGCATACCCAAGACACACCTCCGCAGCCCATCCCTGCTGGGAGGGTCATCTTCACCTTTCCCTGCCTCATTTTCTCCCCCATGGCTGGGGAAGAGCCTCCTGAGCACATGTCCCCTGCAGGCCAGCCTAGAGGTGGACTGACATTCTCCCTCCTGCAATACTGGCCAGAGGGATGAGTGGGCCTTCCTGCCTCCCTTGGGAAGGAAACCTGATGAGGGCCCCCATTCCCCCATTCATTATTAACACGGCAGCCTTCAGACTCAACCCTCTCATCTCTCCTCCCCTGGGAGGGCCTGGGTTTGGAGAGGGGAGCACCAGCAGGGAGGATGGTGGCATTACCCAGCTGAGAACAGAGACAGTGGATGATGCCAGTGCCCCTGCAGGTTTATGATTGGCCGGGAGCGGCCAGGAGAGCAGAGCGAAGTGGCCCAGCTAATTCAGCAGACTTTGGAGCAGGAGCGATGGCAGCGGGAGATGATGGAGCAGAGATACGCCCAGTATGGGGAGGATGACGAGGAGGTAGGGAGTCCCTGCCTAGCTGGCCGCATGTTCGCCCCCTGGTGGCTAGATGAAACATTACAGTCATCTGTCTCTACTGCTTCCTCTGCTCTGGTAAAAACCCGCAGTGCCATTTCCCCCTCCTGCAGTCACACTCTTCAGAGGTTGGACAAGGAATCACAGTCCCCTCACAGAGCCCCCAGTCTGAGGGGAGAGCATAGCTCCTAGCCTTGGGGGACCTGATCTGAAGAGGGAGATAGATCCAGAAGGGGGAAGACACAGGCTGATAGGGAACTCCCTCTGCCATCAGGGGCCACCCAGGCTGTTTGGGAAGACATGAACTGTGTCTCTGGTGCAGCCCTAGGCTGAAGCAGGAGGCACGAACCACACCCCTGGGGAGCCCTCTGTCTGGCATGGGCAGACTGGTCCCAGCCCTGGTCATCAGGGCTGAGGGCAGCTGGGTGGGGAGGGCCCACAGCCTCCGGTCTCCCTTCGCAGACAGGAGAGTACGCCACTGACGAGGATGAGGAGCTGAGCCCCACATTCCCAGGTGGCGAGATGGCCATTGAGGTGTTTGAGCTAGCAGAGAACGAGGACGCGCTGTCCCCTGTGGACATGGAGCCCGAGAAGCTGGTGCACAAGTTCAAGGAGGTGGGAAGAGGGGCTCCCTGGAGTGGTGGAGGGAAAGGCAGGTAGGTCTCCTGCCCTTGGCACTGTCTGCCCCACCGCACTGGAGCTGAGTGCCTGCCCCTCTGCCCAACAGCTCCAGATCAAGCATGCAGTCACCGAGGCAGAGATCCAGCAGCTGAAAAGAAAGGTGAGGGTGCGTGTGCATGTGCATTTGTGTGTGTGCGTGCGTGTGTTTAGCAGGGGCTCCCACCCTCACACCTGCACATGCTGACACTTGGGCATGGGCACCCACAGAACAGGCTGCTCTGAAGCAAGAAGATATTAAGAGCTCAAGCTCTGGATCCATCTGCTCCACCATCACTCGGGGACGTTTGCAGCAAACACTGGCAGGTGTCTGTGCCTCAGCCTCCTCATCCATAAAGTGGGGTCATAATATAACCAACACCCACAGGGTCATTGTAGGATTAAATGAGAGAATACATGTCAAGTCTTTAGCACAGTGTTGGACATAATAGGTGCTCAATAAAAAGTCAAAGTAGGCTGGGCTCAGTGGCTCATGCCTGTAATCTCAGCACTTTGGGAGGCCAAGGCAGAGTGCTTTGAGCCTAGGCATTAGAGACCAGCCTGCAACATGGTGAAAAACTATCTCTACAGACAATCCAAAACTTAGCCAGGTGTGGTAGTGCACACAGTGATCCCAGCTACTTGGATGACTGAGGTGAAATGATCACTTGAGCCAGGGTAAGTCGAGGCTGCAGTGAGCCATGATTGTGTCACTGCACTCCACTCCAGCCTGAGACAGAATGAGACGTTGTCTCAAAAGAAGAAAAGTCAGCATATTAGCTGTGCTACCGAAGCATGCCAGTTCTGCTCTAGATGTCTCTATGTTTGTACTGTCCCACGTGTCTGCTATATATAGGCCCATTGATAAATACAGACCACCCAGAAATACACACACTGACACATAGTACCCACAGACCTCCTCACCAGACACATAGAGACACCCACTCTACACAGACACCGTCACGGAGACAGTGGACCCGTGTTTCACGTGACATTACACTCAGGGCTATCAGCCTGGATATGCAGACCCACTCTGCACCCATCTGCTCTGAAACACACAGGCATGGCCATCGCTTAGACTGCCTGGTCTAGGAAGAGTGTCACAGGACATGCACATTCTCACCTGGGCAAGCAACACAGAGATGCTGATGCTGACACCATCAGGTGGAGATGCATGACATACACACACATATGTACCATGCACAGATGCTTACGTAAGCATGTGAGGTACCAGCACCCACACAGGCATGTGGATATACAAACTTCATTTTTTTTTTTTTTTTTTGAGGCTGGAGTGCAGTGGCATGATCTCAGCTCACTGCAACCTCCACCTCCCAGGTTCAAGCAATTCTTCCTCAACCTCCCAAGTAGCCGGGCTCACAGGTGTGTGTCTCCACACCTGGCTAACTTTTGTACTTTTAGTAGAGACCGGATTTCACCATGTTGGCCAGGCTGGTCTCAAAACTCCTGACCTCAGGTGATCCTCCCACCTTGGCCTCCCAAAGTGCTGGGATTACAGGCATGAGCCACTGTGCCTGGCCCAGACTTCATATTAAATGTCTGCATGGGACCTGGACTATAGGAGTCCCAATACCTATGGGGCTTCTGCCATGGTGGGGAGAAACAGTTCTCTAGGATCTGTGTACCCTCCCACATAGGTGTATGCAGGAGAGGGGGGCGGGGTTTGGATGGCTAGGGCAGAAGCAGGGGCATTCCTGGCAGGGAGAGGAGCTCCATGGAGCTTGGAGGCTGGGCTTGGGAGGAGGCCAGCCAGGAGGTGGCGGCATGCCTGTTGGGGAGAGGTGAAGGCAGGGCTGGACTGCCAGAGTGGGCTTTGGCTTGTGGTGTCCTGCCTCCCCTCTGAAGACTTAGCCTTGGTCCTATAGATAGCATGGGGCTCTGTGGCCATTGGGATTGTTTTGAAATCATGAGAGTGGGCATGAGAGTGGGCGGGGCTGAGAGGCAGGCAATCTGGTTAGGGGCCTAGACAGTATCCTGGCAGGGTGGGCCAGGCCTGGAAAGGAAGGGTGGGTTAGCGCTCCATTTCCGGGGTCAGAATGACAGGCCATGCCCCTGGGGTGTATACCGAGTATGAAGGGGAGGGGCACGTCAAAGGTCTGTTCGCGCATTCCACTAATAAACAGCCGCTGGGTACCTTCTAGATGCCCAGTACTGTTCCCATCACCATGATGGGCAGAGCCAGAGTTAGATGGTTCTTGTGCATCTGCAAACCAGTGGCTGTCGTCACACAGTGGCATGGGGCTCTGTAGGAGAGGACAGGCTTGCTGAGCTCCTAAAGCAGGAGGAAGCTGATTTGGGTGGCAGTGGGGGTAGGGCTGTGCTGTTGGAGGGAGTTGTCACTTCTCTCTGGAGAAGTGTCACACTGAGCAGAGGGCCGAAGGGTGAGCTAGTGGGAAATGACTAGGCAAGCAGGAGGGTAGATGGGGGATGTTCCAGGCAGAGGGGACAGCACATGCAAAGGCCCTGTGGCAAGTCTGAGGATCTGCAGGAAGGTCTGTGTGGCTGGGAGACAGAGAGCAAGGGACATTTGCAGCAAACATTAGCAGGCAGGGGCCTGAGACTGAGTGCCAGGATGGCTGTGAGGTTGTGGCACCTTTTAACAGAGCAAGTCAGGAAAGGAGGCATAGGTTTGTGCAGCTATGGGGGTCTGATTTGAGGCATGGTACCTGGGAGGAGCTGGGAGCTAAAGCTGGGAGTAAGAGCAAGGGTGGGCTGGTATTTGGGATTTGCGGCTCAGAATGCACCGAGGTGGTGTGGGAGATGGGCCGGTGCCCCAGGGCAGTGAGTAGAGAGAGAACAGAGGATCCAGGACTGAGCTGTGGGGGACTGGAGGTCAGCACTGGGGTCGCCCGGAAGCTGGGAGAGGAAGCAGGATTGTTCAGGAAGCCACAAGAGCAGAGACTGGTGAGCAGGGCCGGGGCTGCAGAGAGGGGACAGAGAGAGCCCTGGTGACCCCCATCTGCCCTTTCACTTCATATCTTCTGTATCACTGTAGCTTTTGTGCTTTTGTGAGCTTGGGAGGCACATATCACTCCCATTTTATAGATGGGATAACTGAGGCTTGGAACATTAGTTGCATTGCCCCAAGCCAGAGTAGTCAGTGACTAACCGAAGCCTCCGGCCTCCCTGTGAGTGGGGTGCAGTGACAGGGGGTCTGGTGGGAGCTCTGAGGCTGAGCTCTACTTCTCTCCTCTCTGGGTTTCAGTTCTCAGGCTCAGCCAAAGAGGGTTAGTAGTTGGGGTGCAGTGGACTCCACAACTGTAGGAGTCTGCTGGAGACTCTGGTCCCAGTGCTGGGATGGGGGTGCTCTTTGGCTTCTGCTGGCCACCCCCCAACCCAGGGCCGGGCCGTCCTCTCTCAGCTGCAGAGCCTGGAACAGGAGAAGGGGCGCTGGCGGGTGGAGAAGGCCCAGTTGGAGCAGAGCGTGGAGGAGAACAAGGAGCGCATGGAGAAACTGGAAGGCTACTGGGGCGAGGCCCAGAGCCTGTGTCAGGCTGTGGACGAGCACCTGCGGGAGACGCAGGCGCAGTACCAGGCCCTGGAGCGCAAGTACAGCAAGGCCAAGCGCCTCATCAAGGACTACCAGCAGAAGTAGGTGGCTGGGGGCTGGTCAGCCTGGGCCCAGGTGGCAGCAAGAGGCTTCTGTGAGCAGCCCTCCCCACCCCTCCAGCTGAGTAGGGAGGCAAGGAACACAAGTTGGGGGGCCCCATGGTGGGGACACTGGGTCCAGAATGACCAGACATCAGAGCCAGGCCCCAGAGGCTTTGGGAGAACCTGGGGCCTCCTGACCTGAGACCAGGGAGGGGCAGAGCTGCCTGGGTAGAGCTGAGAACCTGGGTGGCCCTGGGTGGAAGCCAGACCACACACCCTTACCTACCATCTGTCCCCTGCCTATGCCCAGGGAGATCGAGTTCCTGAAAAAGGAGACGGCACAGCGTCGGGTTCTAGAGGAGTCGGAGCTGGCCAGAAAGGAGGAGATGGACAAGCTCCTGGACAAGGTGGGCCTGGGGTGCCCTGTGGGCGAGGCCCAGTAGAGGTAGCAGCACCGAAGCCCTACCCTGTGGGTCCTGGAGGGAGGGGATGACGTGTCCTCACGGGTCGGCGGGGACTGGGGTCGTGCCTGGTGTCCCCACCTGACTCCCTGCTGTCCTTTGTTTTCAGATCTCAGAACTGGAAGGAAACTTGCAAACACTGAGGAATTCCAATTCTACTTAACAGGAATCATTCCTTGACCGGACAATAATTAACCCCCTCCCATTGTCCTCCCTCCCCTGTCCTCAACACCCCACCCCTCCCCCTACCAGCCTGGGGACAGGTGCCCCGACTCCCCCCACCCCTCCACCCCACCTCCCCCAGCTTCAGGGACCAGAGGGCTCATATCACAGGCCCCCTTAAGATGGCCTGGGCAGACAGAGGTGGCTGGAAGGGCGGCCTCTTTCTTGCCCCATGGGGCTGAGGCATAGAGGCTGAGGGCTGCCAAGGGCTGGCCTGGTGGTAGATGGACACAAGCACCTGCAGATCAAACTGCCAGACTTTTCACACTCCAGCTTTTGTCTCTGGACTGGAACGGGGCTGGGGCTCTCCCAGCATCTCGCCAACTGGAGGCTGCTCCCTGCCCATGGGGCACCTGGGTGGCCCCTGGGCCTCTTGACTTGAGATTCTACCTTCTCAGCCCTTCCCTCTCTCCCATCATTGTGCTGTCTCTGTTGCATTCTGACCCTCCTGCCTTGGGGGTAGGGGGTTGCCTCAACACCTCTCCCATCCCCTTTCCCTGTCCTGGGAGGGACAGAGTCCCCCCCAGAGCCCGGAGGCTGGGCCTGGCCCTGGCCCTGCACTGATTTCTCGTGTGCTTCGGGAACGGGAGTGAGAGTAGGAAGAAGGGAGAGTTCAGGATACCTGGTCCCCAGCTCCCCATTTCCTGGGGCAGCTGCCCTCGATTTCTCCTTGTGCCTCCCCTCTCCCAGGTGCCAAATAGCCATAACCTCCCCCTGGAACTGTTATGTGGCCTCTCTGGGGTCCAGGTTTCCTGGTCAAGGCTGGGAATGCCAGGGAGGAGAGGGGGTCAGCTTAGGGGGCCTGGCTACAGAGACCCTGGCCTTAGGCAAGGGGACCATTTCTTCCTGGAGAGCCAGAGCCTGTCCTGTCCTGCTCTGCCTGCACAGCCCAGGGCGATGCCTGGAAGCCTTGTACTGACATCAAAGGGAGTCAGCCTCACCCCCACCCCCACCCCCCACTGTTTTTCCAATGTTTTGACTGGAGGGCAAAATTTTACTACTACTCATCTTTTTGGAGACCAGGGCTGCCCTGCTGGCAGCCTGCCTTCTAAGTGAAATCGACTTTTGTTTCCCCCACTTTAACCCCAAATTGGGGCTTGGACCAAGGGAGGTGAGGCCCCCCCAGGTCCCCTCCCCTTCAGAATCCATCTCATTTTGCCACTTCATGCCCCTGTCCCAAATCTGGGTTTTTGTTCATTTTTTAAAAACAGACCACCCATCCCATCCGTTTTGGCTTCTTGTCCCCTGTAAATAGACCATGACTTCTATCAGTATTTCTTGTCCCCACCCCTTTCCTACCCCCAGATGTGCCCCCATCCCCTGAAGGAGCTGGCCGTCTCGGTCCTGGGCCTACGCACTTCACCCCGGCAGATGGAGGGGGCGGAACCGGGTGGGAGGGACTGCTGCTGGCTGCTTGGGCCAGTGGCCACCCTGCCCAGCCATCCGGAGGACCACGTCTCTGTATATAATATATATATGTATGTATTGTTCCCGGTTTTGTACGGACCATGCCCTCTGTCAGGTTGTCCCCATAAAAGCAGCCCCCAGAACTTCGCTGCCTGGTTTCTTGGTTCGCTGGGGCAGGGAGTGGGCAGGGATCAAGGATGCCAGGCTGCCCCTGTGGTCCCCTCCCACCAGTGCTGCCTCTAACCCTGAGGAACTTCCTACAGTGTCCCCCAGGTGCCTCTCTGCCCCTATTCCACCCATCAGCACCCATGCTTTTTGTCCAGTCCTCCTGGGCAGGGCTGGGGGTTTCTAGAGAGTTCATTCAGGCTGCATTCCTCTTTCAAGGCCTCCAAGAAGTTCAAAGGATGGGCTAGATACAGCAAGGTGAACCCCAAGTCCCTCCTCGAGAAGGCCTCTAAACTGTGGGGACACTCTAGTTTGGGAATCTTCTGTTAAAAAAAAAAAAAAAAAACTGGAGACACTCAAGAAATACCCTGTGTGAAGGATCAAAGGATTGCTGGGGGTCAGAGGTGACCGCCTGGCAGTTTTGTCCCCAGGGTCCTAGAGAATCTGTTTGCCCTCTGGGGCAGGCCAAGTGGCCTGAAATAGCCCCAGTCCTAGCGCTGTACCAGCAGGCCTGTGTGCTGACTCATCAGCTTGAAGGCTAATGGGTCTGGGAGTCTAGGTGCCAGGGTTCCAGGGACAAGCTTTGGTGAAGTCCCAGAGGGAGGAGAGCCAGCAGGGAATGAGGCAGGAACTTGTGGCAGGCCTCAGGGCCAGCCTTCACTCGCCAGGCCGCTGGTGTGTAGATGTGAGACCAGAAGCATGGAGGCACCTGTATTCAGTGGTATGGTGCTTGGGGATTCTCACCTTCCCCTCTCTTTGCCATAGAAGTCCCAACCTCGGGGCCCTTCAAGGTCACCTTGGTGGATCCTTCACAACATCCAGATGAGTGGCCAGCACGGGGACAGTCAGCTCCAGAAGCATCCCTTGTGGATGGCTGTGTCACACAGGTCCCATTCATGCTAAGCCAAATTCTTACCCCTCAAAAACCCGAGGTCTACACATCAGGCACAGTCCAGTCCTGCTTCCACCTGAGGGTTCCTTGGAAATCTGGGGATGGTGATTGCTCTTCCTAAGGCATCTTTGCTACATGGACGATCAGTAGAATACTCTGGAAGCCCTGAGGATGCTGAAGACAGATCCAGGTGTCTGAACCCCAAGATCAGAGACCACCAAACCACAGGGTCACAGGTCATGGCTCCAGAATTAGAAGTCACTGAACCCTGGAGTCACCAAGGGCCTGCTCAGGAAACCTAGCTAAGAAGTGGTATGCCCTTCATGGGTGGGGAGGCAGGCATGAAGGTTGTGAAGGTTTCTGATGGGCTAGTTGGAGCTAAGCATCCAGGGCGGGGTCCCTCTGTCCTCCACCACCCCCTGTCTGTCCTGTGCATTAGGTGAGTGGCCTGTATATTGTATTTTCCAAACAGCCAAGTAGCCCCTCATGTTTAAGCCCAGGTATGTTGTGTGGCTGGAGGTCTTGTGTGTGGTTTTGCTGTGAGTTTCTCAGGCCTGAGCTGTGACTATGTCAAGTGTCTGTGAGTGGGCCTGTCACCTTAAACTCCCCATCTCCCCACCCACTTGCCCAATTTTGGAAGCTTGCTTGAGTATGTTTGCTAACACTTGCCAGTAAGGGGTATTTTCCCAATTCCCAGCAGCTTAGTCCTCACTAGGAATAGCAGAACAGGGGCTTCTCCTGGGTCCTAGGGTCTAGCAAACATACCCATCATCTTCCACCCCCTTGGGGTATATAGGGGCTATATAATCAATCCCCCCAACTCCAGCCCACCACCCAGATCTCACCAGATGCCTACAAAGCACATCCCCTTTAAGACCCCCAGATGCAGCCCCCACAGGTATCACCAGAGACACTACCCCTTCCCCAGATTTCCACAATCTAGCCTCGTGGCTGCCAGAAGATTCCAAAGATATCCAGAGACCACCCCCCCCCAAACTCCCATAGATCCCCTAGGATACCCTCAGACCCTAAAGGCTGTTAATTTCATCCTCACTCACAGTCCCAAGATTGTCCTGGTTTAACAGGCCACTTCCCGGAGGCCTCAGACTGCAGAGTCCTGTGGGCTATCAGGAAACTCTGTCTGTCCAATAGACTCCACATCTCTCCCCTGACTCTAGACCCCTAATCTAGCTTCACCACTTGCTTTTTTTTTTTTTTTCTTTAAGATGGAGTCTCACTTTGTTGCCCAGGCTGGAGTGCAGTGGCACAATCTCAGCTCGCTGCAACCTCCGCCTCCCGGGTTCAAGTGATTTTCGTGCCTCAGCCTTGAGTAGTTGGGACTACAGGCACGTGCCAGCACACCTGACTAATTTTTGTATTTTTAGTAGAGCTGGGGTTTCACCATGTTGGCCAGGCTAGTCTCGAACTCCTGACCTCAAGTGATCCACTCACCTTGGCCTCCTAAAGTGCTGGGATTACAGGCATGAGCCACTACACCTGGCCTTTCATTACTTGCTCTTGAGCAAAGCAGTTTCCTTCTTCTAAGTCTCTGTTTTCTCTGAGGCAGTGGGTAATGGAAAAACCCACCTTGTGGGTTTATTGTGAGGGTGACAATAGATGATCTGAGAGTGCCTGACACCTGCCAAGCTGTGCTGTGCGGTAGCTGGTTGTGGATCCCTACACTGCCTCCCCTGGCTAGCCTGCCACTGCCTCCAGATCGCTGGGTCCAAGTCTGATCTCATCTGTCCCCACCACCCCCTGCTCCAGGGCTCTCTGCCTCAAGCCAAGGTCCACAGCCATCCTAGACCCCTCTTGCCTCACCTCCTAGTCCACCAGGTCCCCAAATCCTGTCAGTTTCTTCAGGCCTGCATCTTGAAGGCTTCTCAGCTTAATCTGTAATCTTTATGCCCACTGCCAGGGGTCCTTAACAGCCTCCCGAGAGTCTCCCTTCAGGCTGCCTTCTGCAACCCTGTCATCTCCAGAGGAGCCAAGGGTGCTTCTTAAATTCATACCCGAGACCCTCCCTCCTCTTAAGTATGTGTGTGTGGTTGGTAGAATAAAGTGCAAGCCCCCTGCACCTCCCCAACCTCAATTCATCTTCCCCTCTTCCCCCCCAACCCCCAACACCCCCTGGCACTTCCCTACCCTGGCCCGCAGTTGTAGCCGACACGTCACCTCCTCTGGGAATCCGCGCCCCCCCCAACCCAGCCACCGCCGCCGGGACCCAGGCTGGACCAAGGGTACGCTCTCCCTTCTCTCTGTGAGCCAGCCCCACAGCACCCGGGCTGGTGAGGGCCTCCCTACTCATCTGCGCCCCCGAATGCCCCGCTGGCCTTGAGCGGGTTTGGGGGCCGGGGGTTCTGTTCACCGCTGTCCCCTCCAGCCTCGGCGCCCCGGCGGATGTTTGTTGAATGAATGAGCGAATCCGGAGCCCTGACAGACCCCGCAGAACAGGCGGAAGCCCAGTGGATCCCGCGGCAGGGCCGCCCCGCAGCTGCTCCCACCCGCGCAGACTCCGGTGCGCCGCGTCTCCCGCCGGCAGAGAAGTAGCGCAACTCCGCTCCCCGGGCCGGGCCGCCTCCTCCCCGCCGCCCTCCCACACCTCCGCCCCCTCGCTCCCTCCCGCTCTTTGTCTCCTGGGCTCCCGGCTTCCCCGCCACGCGCCCCCCGCGACGCCTCTTCCCCGGGGACCCCCGCGGACCCCGGCCAACGCCAAGCGGCGGGAATTGGCCCTGCCAGGCGGGGTCTCCGCGTCCAGCCAGGCCTGGCGGGCGGCAGGGGCGGGGAGGGAGGTGGCGCTCGCTCTTCGCTCTCCTCTCTCTCCTCTCTTTCTCTCTCTCTCTCTCTCTCACTCACACACACACATACACACACCCGCGCACACGCACACGCACGCACACACACAAGGAGCATCCTCCCGTCAGGTCTCCTGGTCCAGCCCCGCCCGCTCCTCCTGCTTCCAGCGAACCTGCTCCCTCTTCCCACCTCCCCCGCCCTCCATCCCCTCCGGCTGCGGGACCCTCCCCGCCGACCCCACCCCCACTCTCACCCCCGGGATGGAGCGGCTCGAGCCCGCCCGGAGCCCCCCGCGGCCGGGGTGACGGTACCCCCTGCCCCTCTCCTGCCCGGCCCTCGCCTCGAGCACCATGGGCCTGAGGGGTTCCCGGGGCGCCAGACGCTGAAGATGACCGATGCCGGAGGTGAGGGGCCGGGCGCCTGGGGTGGACCGGGAGCCGGGGCTGGGGCCACTCGGGCCCGCGGTGGGATCCCGATGGGACCCCGAGCAGGGTTGGACGGGGCCAAGAGACAAGGGCCTTTCTTCCCCTATCCCTAGGGGGACCACACGGGGCTGGGGTGCCGGGCTGTCAGGGGAGGGGGCGGAGATAGGATTTATGGCCCTAATCCCCTCCCTCCGGCCCGAGCCCGGGAGAAATTAATAAAAAGCTGGTGTGGGGGGAAGGGGAGAGGGCTTAACTCTTTCTTGCCCGGCGGGGCGTTGTGCAGATGGATTGGAGAGAAACTAGCCTCCAGGCTCTGCCTGGGGAGAGGGGCTCTGGGAGTGGAGTAGGTGTCCTGTCCCCAGCCTCACCCCATCTCCAGCAGTGCTTTGAGGGGGTGCCCGACTCCTGAGGACTACCCCAAGCCTGGGGCCGGCGGACGGCAGCCATGTGGGAAGGGGGACCACCTCTCCAGCTCCACAGCTGCCCCCCCACCGCCCGTCTCCTTTCCCATCCACCTCTTCCCGGCCTTTCCCAGGTGCACTTCTCTCTGCCGCTTTCTCCTCTTCAGGGACCCTTTTCTCTCGCCCGCCCGCAGGGCTTCTCCCTTCTCTCCCACCCTCGGGCGTCACTCAGGGCGGCGGGAGCCCTTGTTCCCTATGCCGCTTCTTCTGGCCCCACTCTCGGTCTGTTGTCTTTCTTCTCAGCAGCCCCGTGGACTCTCCGCCAGTCTGTGTCTGTCTCGGTTCCTACTCCCCACTTCCTTCCGCTCCCATTCCTTCCACAGGAATTGTGCTCCCTTTCTTTCTCCTTCCCTTGGGTCCCAAGAGGCTGTGAGCTCACCTGCCTCCCTGTCTCCCAGAGAAGGGTCAAAGGTCATTGGTGCTCCTTCTCCGGGATTGGCAGCGTTTCCGGGAAGGGTGTCCAGAGGAACTGGTTCACTTCCACCCTTGTGCAGTTACCTGGCTTAATGTGTGTGTGTGAGTGTACGGGCTGTGTGTGGGAGTGGGAGTGGGGGCGGGGTTTGGTATCCAATTTTTCAAGGCTCAGTTTTGGAAGGAGAGAGTTGGGTGGGAGGGGTCTGGTGACCCTCCGGAGACAGTGCAGGGAGGGTTCCATCTACACCCCAGGAAGTTGTTGAAGTGGAGAAGAGAGCACTTTGTGCTGAATCAGGATGGCCTGAGAGTGGCTGTGAGCAGGAAACTCCAGCCCAGCCCAGAGGCTGCCTGGAGGAGGGGCACTGCAGCCACCGGAGGATCTCCGCCCTGGACTGGGCTCCTGAATAAAGAGCACGGGATCTTCATTCTCAAGAGGCAGAGAAGAGGCCACACTACTGCCCTCAGAGAGCCTCCTTTCTGATGGGAGAGGCAGTTCCTGTCTTCAGAGAGTCCCTAGTTTGACGGAAGAATACGTAGACCCTCTCTTCTCTGAGTTCTCGTCTGATTAGGTGGGGGGAGATGAGACCTATTTAAGGAATCAGAGAAGTATGAAGAATTCCCCATTTCCCAGTGGTTGGAGAAGGATGGATTTAGAAATTATGCAGACAAATGAAAGGAGGGCGGGCTACCTAGGACAGCTTCCTGCAGGAGGTGGCAGCTGGGTCCTAGCCAGATAAGGCTTTGTGGTTGAATGAGGAAATGTGGTTTATTCTTAGGGTCAGCCTCCCTTCCCATCTGGCCTGTCAGGACAGGAAGAAACACATTCTAGATCTTTGCTGGTAGCCCCTGGAGCTCAAGAATGGCAGGAGGGTTCTTGGAGGATTGACTTCCCTGATGACCCCTTCCCACACCTCATTTTCTGCTTTCAGCCCCAGGCATTTATGGAATCTGGAGGTGGTTTTGATGCTTTTTCCAGTCCTGGTCAGTGTGGAGCAGCTTCCCTCCCTCTACACCTATCCCTTCCGCCACCTCGAAACTGAAGATCATCACCTAGGAAAATGCAGAGGGGCAGGAGCCCTGGCTCAAGGCGGAGTTCTGCCTCTTTTATTTATGTATTTAGTTACTTTTATTTATTTATTTATTTTGAGATGGAGTTTCACTCTTGTCACCCAGGCTGGAGTGCAATGGCATGATCTCAGCTCACTGCAACTTCTACCTCCGAGGTTCAAGTGATTCTCCTGACTTAGCCTCCTCAGTAGCTGGGATTACAGGTCTGCACCACCATACCCAGCTATTTTTTGTATTTTTAGTAGAAACTGGGTTTCACCATGTTGGCCAGGCTCGTCTCGAACTCCTGATCTCAGGTGATCTGCCCGCCTCAGCCTCCCAAAGTGTTGGGATTACAGGCGTGAGCCACCGGGCCCAGCTACTTGCTTATTTTTGAGATGAGGGTCTCACTATGTTGTGCAGGCTAGTCTAGAACTCCTGGGCTCAAGAGATCCTCCCAGCTCCACCCCCTGAGTAGCTAGGATTATAAGCATTTGCCTGGATTTAGTTCTGCCTCTCATCTCCTGTTTCTTTGTTTTCACATCTGTAAAGTGGGGATATGAAAATTCCCAAGCCCAGCCTAAGTGAAGGTAGATGAGGTCTATGTAATAACAGAAAAGGAGAGTTGGAAAAGACCCCAGCAGGCATGTGGCCCAGCCTTCCATCTGACACGTGTATGATCTAGCCCAGTGCCTTGCCATTCTCCTGGGGACCTGAGTGTTAGAAGTAATTGGAAATCATGTCTCAGCCATGCAGCCTCCCCTTTCCCTAAGCCATCAGTGGCCCCTGAGCTTCCTCACTCTCCCCTCATCCAGTATCCCCTGGCCAGTGGTCTCCCCAGGGCTACTGGAATCCTACAGCTGCTTGAAAGCCTATTCAAATGGTTTCACATGCATATATCTTTCCCTGTCTGCCCTCCCTTCTTGCTTCCCACCAAAAAACCTTGAAACAAAACAAAAAAAAACCCTACCCATTCACACTTCTTCCGAGAACATACTTGATGCATCATAGAAGTTTGGCTGTCCACTGTGTGCTGTGTGTACTCCTTATACCCTCCTACATCTGTGAGTCTGTCAAGAACTACGAGAACTGTGTCTGGAACAGTGGCCCTGCTGATGGTGCCAGCTTCCTGAAAAGTTCATGTTCAGAAAGGCAGGTGGCGAGGGCACCAGTGATGGGGGCATAGGGAGTGGGGAGGCAGGATTGGAAAAGAGGTGGAAATTGATGGATTCAAAGATGGGTGGATGGACAGATGGCAGCAGATGTTGGGTGGATGGGGGCAGATGTTGGATGAATGGATGGGTAGATATATGGGTGAGTGAACAGATGATGAGTAGGCAGGTAGATGGATGGATGAGTGCATAGGTAGGTAGATGGATGGGAGAACCTGGGTACTGGTCCTGGTCCTGATTTTGCCATTAACTTGCTATGTAATCTTGGGCCAGTCGCTCCCCCTTCTGTATTTTCATTTGTAACATGAAAGGATTGGATTTAATAATCTCCATGACTTCTCCCAGATTTGATTGGACAGCTGATGATAATTGAAAGTGTTTAGGGGATGCTAATGATGTAAAGCCCCAAAACAGCGAAGGGGAGAAGTTCAGTGACCCCCATGAAGGCAAACAGCCAATCAGTGGACCAGGACCACAGGGCTCAGCCTGTGTCTGTGCCTTGGATTTGTGTCTGCCCCCACCCTCCTACTATGCCTCCTGCCCTGGCGCCCATAATCTGAGTTATGATTCCAGTGGCTTCTGGGCCAGAAGAAGGGTTCTAAGGTAAGGAAAGGGCCAACAAGCCTGGAGCAGGTAGCCTTCCGCATCTCCCCTGCCTCAGCTAGTTTTAATCTCTCACTCAGGCTCTTTTTCTCTCTCTCTACCCTCTTGTCCTCTCCAGCTCTCTTGAGTCATGGCTTCTTCAAAGCTCCGAGAACCCGTGGATGAGGTTTTTGGTAAGTTCTGTGTGGTTCTATCTGTAGTCAATAGACACAGCCATAGAGTAATTCCTTCCTGGGCCACTAGGCATTGAAGGGGAGAAGGGGGTTCTTGGCGGGGTGTGTGTGTGTGTGTGTGTGTGTGTGTGTGTGTGTTGTGGCCTGACCCTTTGCCACCACTGTCTTAGTGGACGCACCAGTTATAACAATAAAGGTCCTCATTTATTAAGTGCTTATGCCAGATACTAGGTTAAGCACCTCCATCTCCCATGCACTGTGTTAACCCTTACAATAATGCTTGGAAGTCAGCCCAGTTTACAGACCAGGAGTGCAGGGTACAGAAGGCTGAAGTGACTTGCTTTCAAGATCACATAGCAAGTTAGTGGCAGGGCTGGGACTAGAACCCCATACTGCCTGACTTCCTGCTGTTAGTCACGATCCTGTACACCTACCTGTACATTCCAGCCCAGATGACACACATTACCTCCAAGTCACATAAATAAGTGCAAGGGATCTCACCATGCTTGGCTGTGTGCTGAAATCAAATGCCTAACACACATAGCCTCTGTACCCCCGGGCTGGCCCCCTCACGCTGGCCTGCACGCCCACGTCCTCAGTACACACTGGGGTGCGTGCCCACGCCACGGAACCATCATTTACCCCCTGCAGTCTTCTGTTGTGTGGATTGGAGAAAGAGACCACCCCAGCTGGGCAGCGTTCCCAGCATGCACTGGGGCGGAAAGCCGGTTTCCCAGCGGGATTCCGGTGGAGGAGTCAGGAGGAGTCGGTGAGCAAAGGAACTTGGAGGAATGAGGGAGAGGGGGAGAGCTGCCTGCGCCTTGAGGGGCTCCTATGCCACAGGGCCCCCAGTTTCTCCTCTCCTGCCTGCCTTCTCCCCATCTCTCCCTTCTTCCCTCTCTCCCCCGGCCATGCCAGGAACTGCGGCTTCCCGTCCCAGTCTCCTCCGCTCCCCTAGCCTTGAACTGCCCCAGGGCCACAGTCTCTGAGTCTGTCTCCACACAGGCCTGACGGAGATGAGCTCTCCCTTCCCTGGGTTTTCTGCCCCTACTCCCCCACCTCCCTACCCTGGTCTCCACACCCAACTCCTGCCTGTTTTCCTCACTGCAGAGGTAGCTGGGTCCTCCCAGCTTCCTGTTGTGAAAGGCCATTAAATATTTATGAATTCCCACTGCCCAGGGCTGGGAGGAGGAGGAAGAGGGAGAGAGATGGGGGAGGAGCTAGGGAAGGAGGGCAGGAGCAGAGAAGGGAAGAGATAGAAGAAGGTGGAGGAAGAGCTTCGCAGAGCAGAGGACCCAGGACAGGCTGGCCGCACCTTGCCTGAAAACCACCAAGCCCCTTAGGTGTCCCCTTGCTCCCCAGCCCCTCCAAGGTAAGATGGCCATGGTGCCGACGTGGCCCAGAGTCTGGAGCAAGAAGCCCTTCTTCCTGTTTTGAGTTGGTTGGGCACCAGCTAGGTGCCTGAGCACTGGCCTGGGAGCCAGTCTCCGTAACTCCCTCTGCACCCTCGGCCAAACGCGTCCTCCTGTCCTCCGTGAGCCTCAGTTTCCCATCCATACAATGAGGTTGGACTCAAAATTCCTTCCCATTTCTGCTTCAGAGGGGGTGTAGCATGCTTAATGCTTACCAACAGAGCTAGATCACCTGTCTGTAACCCTGGCCAGCTCGTCACCAGCTTTATGCTGTGGGGCAAAAGAAGGCTGCTCTGGGGATTCCTGGAGCCCCTTCCTTGTAGGGCTGTGGGGAGGCTCAAATGAGCTAGTAATTGTGAAGCACTTAGAACAGTGCCTAGCACAGTAAGAGCTCAATAAGGATTAGCTCTTACTTTTCTGTGGTTCGACCTTCAATCCTCGCTGCTTCCAGACAGTGCCAGGAGATTCTATGCCAGGGGGCTGGGAACAGAGGGCACCCTCCCCTAGCTCAGCCCCAGGGGCTGGAAACACCAGCAGGTTGACCCCTGTGTCCACCCTCCCCCTTCAGCCAGTCCCTTCTTGTCCCCTCGCAGCTTGTGCTGGTCCCTTGCTGCTCCCCAGACACTCCAAGTCCAAGGCTGTGCCAGTCCCTCTCCTTAGAAAACTCTTTCTTGTTCTTTCTACGACCTCAGCTCTTTATGGCTTCCCGGACCTCAGCCTGACTACTACATTTAAAGTAGTAGCCTCCCAGTATCCCCCATCTTTTCATCCATTTGACAAATATTTATTTATTTATTTATTTATTTATTTATTTATTTATTTATTTTTGAGATGGAGTTTTGCTCTTCTTGCCCAGGCTGGAGTGCAATGGCACGATCTTGGCTCACTGCAACCTCCACCTCCTGGGTTCAAGCGATTCTCCTGCCTCAGCCTCCCTAAGTGCTGGGATTACAGGCATGAGCCACTGTGCCCGGCCTCGACAAATATTTATAGAGCTCCTAATATGCATCAGGCTCTGTTCTTGGCTCTGGGGAGACAGCAACGAACCAGCCCGACAAAATCACTGCCTTTGTGGAGCTCGAATTCTTGTGCAGGGGCAAGCAGGGGAACAGATGATCAAAGCACACATAAATAAACAAGGAACAGACTAGATGGTGGGGAGTGCTGGGCAGAGGATTGAAATGTGGGCGTGATGGGATGTGGTCTTGTGCGTGCAGGTGACCTTCACCAGCACCCAAGTGTGTCTGGAGTCCGTCTCTGCCAAAGCATGCACTGCTCCATGGAAGTGTGACTTTGCTTCAACACTCCCTGAGCACCTGCTCCCTGCCAGGCACCGCACCAGGCTCTCATGATATACAGTGGACAGGGAAGGGCTTCACCCTCTGCAGCATGCAGGCCAGCAGGAGGAGACAGTCATTGGCGACCATATCTAGACCGTATCGTGACCATATGGTAGTGGGGTGCGGTTGCCAGAGGGTGATGTGTCAGAGTTGATTAGCCAGACAAAGAAGGGCTGGAGAGAGATGGAGCACAGGGATGGAGGTGGGAATCGAGGTGGAGGCAAGTACACATACAGGCATCAGTATAAGCAATTCAGTTGATCCCACAGGCACCATCACCAGTGAAAGCCTGCTGAGCTTGTACTCAGTCATAGCATTATGGCGAAGCACTGTCTTTGGATTATTTTATTTAATGCTCACAAACCCCCTATAAGGAAGATAGTGCTAGCATATCCCATTTTACACATGGGAAAGCTGACACCTGAAAGGAAGTAACTTGCCCAGAGTCACTTAGCCAGTAAGTGATAGAAGTGGCTTCAGTCTGGGCCATCGGACTCCAGGACCAGTGCTCTTAGCCATAGTCATATAAGAGGAGGACTCTGTAGGGAACATAGGAAGGGTGAGCTGGACCCCTCAGGCCTTGAATAGAGGGCTGAGTAGTATGGACTTTATATTGTTAGCTTTAGGAGTTTTTCTGCGAGAGTGTCCAAAGCAGGAGAGTATGGGACATGGTCGGAAATGTGCTTCAGGCCGGGCACGGTGGCTCACATCTGTAATCCCAGCACTTTGGGAAGCTGAGGTGGGCAGATCACTTGAGGTCAGGAGTTCAAGACCAGCCTGGCTAATGTGGCAAAAGCCCATCTCTACTAAAAAAACAAAAATTAAACAGGTATGGTGGTGGCACACACCTGTAGTCCCAGCTACTCAGGAGGCTGAGGGAGGAGAATCACTTGAGGCTGGGAGGTGGAGGCTGCAGTGAGCTAAGATCATGCCACTCACTCCAGCCTGGGTGATAGCATGATTCTGCCAAAAAAAAAAAAAAGAGAGAGAAAGAAAGGAAAGAAGGGGAAGCAAGAAAGCAAGCAAGCAAGCAAGCAAGAAAATGTGCATCAGAAAGTTTCTTCTAGTCACATGGAAGGCATGAGGTGGAGCCACATCAGAGGCAGAGAGCAAAGGATGGATGGTTTCATGTTTTGGGGTGGCAGGGAGTGGGAAGAGGGAACAGCTCCCCTCTACTCAGGTGAAGCTAAGGCAGTTCGGTCCAGAGAGAGAGGACAGCCCAGCTTCTGTGGGTGTGAGGAGGCCAATCAACAGAACTTTTCTCTTTCATTAAAGTGTGCTAAGCACCTACTACTGTGTGCCAGGCACTGTTGTCTGCCTGTGGTAGAGCACTGAACAAAACAGAAACCTGTCTTCATGGAGCTGACATTCTAATGGGTGGAGAGAGACAATAAATGATATAAGCAAAATATATAGTACCCCAGAGAATGAGAAATGTTATAGGAAAAAAATAGGAGTGGGGTTTTGTGCGGAGGGTGGGGGGCTATTATAAATTGGGTGGTCAGGGAAGGCCTCAGTGAGAGAAAGCATTTAAGCAAAGACTTGAAGGAAGTGAGGGAGAGAACCATGCAGAAATCTGCAGAAAGAGCCTTGTAGAAAAAGGGCAGAGGCAGTGTAAAGGCAGGGGCAGTGCAAAGACTGCAGTGCAGGCTGGCTTGTGTGAGGACGAGCCAGGTGGCCAGGGTGGCTGGAGTGGAGGGACAGGAGTAGTGCTCAGAGAGGCAAGGGAGCATAGGCTGACTCTGGAAGGCCACTGGGAGAACTTTGGCTCTTAATCTGCGTGAGATGGAAGTCACTGGAGGGTTCTGAGCAAGGGAGTGATACAAACTGACATGTTTGATCGGGATCACTCTGGCTGCTGTGTTGAAAATAGACCGTAGATGGGAAAGGGAGGTGGAAGGAAGACCAGCTAGGAGGCTTTTTGTAATAATCCAGGCCAAGAGATGATGGCGGCTGAGACCAGAGAGGCTGTGAGCTGTTCTCCCTCTCACTCCCCTCCTTGCCCTCCGTCCCTTCCCGCCCATCCTTTCCCTCCTTTTCTTTCCTCTCCTCTCCTCTCCTCTCCCTTCCTCTGCTCTCCTCCCTTTCTCTCCATATGTATGCATGTATAGGAGTACACATATACAAACACACAAACAATCATTTATTGTGGAAAATCTCAAACATTAAAAATTAGAACAGTGCAGTGTACTCTATCATGCACTCAAGAACTCATCACGCAGCCTCAACAGTGACCCAGTCACCGCCAGTCTAGTTTCATGTCTATCCCCATCCATGCCCTACCCCTATTGCCCTGGATTATATGGAACCTAGTGCAAAACATCATATCCCTTCACCATAAATATTTCAGTATGTCTAGCTAGCTTTTGAAAGTAGAGCTAACGGGATTGTGAATGAATCTGTTTGTAGGATGGTAGGGGAAGCAGTCAAGAATGACTCCAGGGGTTCAGCCGAGCAACTAGAAGGATGGAGCTGCTGTTCACCAGGACTGGGAGGAGGAGCTCCGGGGTGGGAGAGGTGAGGAGGTTGCAGCGCATGTAGGTTGAAGACCCCTGGTGGACATTCAAAGTGGAAGCGTCACTAGACAGTTGGACACATGAATTACCAACTGGGTCTGGGGCTGAGAGAGGAGGGTAGCTTAGGGCTGTCTGACTTGGGTGACTTGGGTGGACAAGGGGGCTTTTCACTGAGTCAAGGAAGAGAGGAGAAGTTGGTTTGAAGCTACATGATAGGTTCATTTTGATGAGTTGAGCTTGAGATGCCTTGGGCCTTTGAAGTGGTAACTTCCCTGGCAGGTGCCTGAGTGCCCACGCTTGGAATTCAGGGGAGGGGGTCAAGGCTGGAAATAGAAATAAGTAGTAGTGAAGCCAGGAGAGCAACTGGGGTGGCTCAGGGGTTGTCTGAAGACGGGAAAGAGGAGCAGGCAAGGCAGGGTGGGCATGAGTGATGAAGCAGGGTCCCACCCATGCTGGGTTACATGGGGAAGAAAGGTCTTGACCCATCTTGAAGCCTGGGAAGACCCTTTCTGTTTGGAGACCCCAGTGCCAAGCTCAGGACTGGTACAGCATGAGGGCTTCATCCTGAGGTGCAGCACATGAAAAGTGGCGCTATGGGCGATAAGGATTTTTATGCTTGACGCATTGTGTTCGCCTACTCTTCCTCCATGTCCTCATGCTAGACCTAGCACTGGCCACAGACCCAGGACAGGAGAGAGGTTTCGGGGGCCTATGGGGCTTTCCTTCCTGTCACTGCCACTGGATGCTGGGGGGGCCCTTTGCTCCACTCCAACTGCACACCCTCTAGATGCTCAGCAGTGCTATCTCTGAGTGAGACCCTATGCATGGCATAGCCAGCCAGTGTCCCCAGTAGGGCCAGTCTCTAGAGCCAGACTAGCCAGGCCCAAATCCCCGACCATTGCAAGCTGGCGGCTTTAGTCAAGTGACTTAACCTCTTTGAGTTTTAGTTTGCTCAGCTGTAAAGTGTACATAGGAACTATCCTAACCCCACTGGGTTGCTTGGCTTGAGAGATGTTGTGTGTACATTGCCTGGTGCGTAGTAAAGGCTTCTTAAATGGTAGCCATTATTTCCATTGTCTCTCCAGCCTCATCCCCCAGCACTTCTCTCCACAAAGCTACCCTCCAACTGTCCCAGGAGGTACCACCCTTGCTTCCCTACTTGCTAGCATTGCATAGACCTGTTTTGCCCACCTCATGACTTACAAACTCCTACCCAGACCTTAAAACCCAGCTTTGGTGTTTCCTCCTCTGATGTACCCAGACAGGGCTGCCCGGTCCTATGTGTCTACGTGAGGGTTCATCACACGGTGCTGTATTTAAGTGCTGGCATGTCTGCTTCACCTGCACACCCGCCCACTCCCACCTTAGACAGGGAGACACCCTGTTTTTCATCTGTCTGTACTCCCAGCACTTGGGAACACTGGTTGAATGCCTGGGGTGTGGGGGCAGGTGGGCCTCTGGGCTTGCAGTCACCTCTCATGTGTCTGGTCTCTGCTCCCCTCCCCCGGTTCGCAGACCTGGACTTGGCTGTGCCAGAGACCGCCAGACTGGACAGCAGTTTACACAAGGCCCGGGCCCAGCTGCTGGCCAAGGGCCGGAGACACCGGCCATCCCGCTCCAGGCTTCGGGACAGTGCCAGCTCCACCGAGGACGGTGAAGGCTCCGATGGGCCTGGAGGCAAGGTTGGGGCAAGTTAGGAACATACACCTACACCCTCGTGCCCCTCTCACTCCACCCTCCCCTGGATAATCTCTCCAAAGTGCTGTTCCAGGGAAACCACACCCCCAGACTTCTGACCTAGTCATGCTAACAAGTGTTAGCTGCAGTTCGCCTCTGGCTCATTTAATCCTTTGTAAATAAGATATTATTAGCCCCATCTTACAGCTGAGGAAACTGAGGCCCTGAGAGGTCCTGTAGCTAAGTCACAGTAAGTGGAGGAGGGAGAATTCAGCCCCAGCCTGTGTGACTCAGAGTTCCTCTTTCCCACCTCTCCCTGTCCAGCCACCCCGCTGCCTAAGGCTTGAGGAAACCCTCCCTCTAGGCCCCGGAAGGACCCTCGGGGGCCCTCAGTTTCTGGGGTGAAGGTCTCCCAGCTCCTCTGGGAAGGGAGGAGGAGGGTTCTCGGGTGAGCGGCTGCCCTCCCCTGCAGGTGACCGACAGCTGCGGGAGCCCCCTGCACCGGCTGCGCTCGCCTTTGCACGCAGGCCTGGGGTCCCCGGCCGGGGGCTCTTTCTGCCTGGATCCTCCCGGGCTGCGGCGCAGCCAGGACGAGGACGAGCCGCCGCCCTCGCCACTCACGCGCTACAGGCCCCTGCACAACGCTGCCTCGCACGAGGGCCTGGGCGCCGCCTCCGGCTCGCCGCCGCGCTCCGCGCCCTCCTCCGACAGCTCCCCCAGCTTCGTGCGCCGGCACCCGCGCGCAGAGCCGCACAGCGAAGGTGAGTTGCGGCCGGCGCCGCACCCTCTGCTGGTCGCTCCCGGGCGCAGCGGCCCTCCCAGTCCCAGCGCGCAACCGGGTAGAGCCCCTGGTCAGGGTGGCTGGGGAAGGTGGAGAGTAAATGCCATGGCTCAGCCATTCTTTACCCAGTGCCTACTAAGTGCCAGACCCTGCGGGCTCTGAGACACCCAAATGAGCAAACATTTGCAGTCTTTATCATCACAGTTTAGGGGAGAAACCAGCAAATCAGGCCTGGTTCTGCAGCTCATGCCTGTAATCCCAGCACCTTGGGAGGCCGAGGTGAGAGGATCGCTTGCCCCAGGAGTTTGAGAGCAGCCTGGGCAACATAGCAAGACCCTGTCTCCAGAAAAAAAATAAAAATTAACCCCACGTGGTGTGCATCTGTAGAACCAGCTACACCAGAGGCTGAGGTGGGAGGATAGCTTGAACCCGGGAGTTCTGAGCTCCAGTGAGCTATGATCACTCCCTGCCTCAGAAACAAAACAAAACCCCAATCAAATCATCCTTTAACTGAATGTGTAGTTACAGACTGTAATGAGTGCTATTTGGGAAGTGTGTGGCAGCGTGTTGGGAGGGCATACACCAGGATGCCTGGCCTGGCTGGGAACATCCTGGAAATAACACTTGAGCCAAGATTGGAAGGCTGGTTAGAAGTTGGTTAGGATCAAATGGAGTAAATAGCAGTGGTCCCCACCTTTTTGGAACATTTTATAGTTTGTAAAAGACTGTCGTAAGCATCCCATTAGGTCCCATGAAGTAGGCAGATGTTATTATCCTGTATTTAAAATGGAGGAAGCCCAGAGAGGTAATGTGTCCTGTCCTAGGACACTCTCTAATGAAGGGCACCAAAGCCACGCTGCCTGATTCTAAGTCAAGAGAATTTCCACCACCCCACACTGGCAGCCGGAGGAGGCAGGCAGGCCACCAAACAGGTGATTTCCTTCCTTCTCTCCCTGGAAAGATGACAGCCGTGATGCCAGTCCTCCCGAGCCCACCAGCCCCACCATCGGCCTGGATAAGAAGACTCGGCGAAAGTTCCTGGACCTGGGGTGAGTGGAGGCGGGGCTAGATCGCAGGGCTTGGAGCTGCTGTGTTAAGGGGTGGCACAGTGGGCAGCCCTGCCCCACTCCTCGCTGCCTCCCCACAGAGTCACCCTGCGCCGAGCATCCACGGGCAAGAGCCGTAAGGAGAAAGGCAGCAACCGCCTGTCCATGGGCAGCAGGTGAGAGGTGCCCACGGTGGCCCACCCACAGCTCCCACCCCTGGCTCCCCGTGTGCGCCGGTCCTCCCCTCTGTACCCACACCCATGCTGGACACTCTCTCTGCAGGGAATCAGTGGAGGGCTCCGGCAGGTCAGGGAGCTCGCCGTTCCTGCCTTTTTCCTGGTTCACAGACAGTGGCAAGGGGTCAGCATCCTCGGGTAGCACCACCTCCCCTGCCTGCTCCCCTAAACACGAGGGCTTCAGCCCTAAGAAGTCAGCTTCCCAGGTAAGGCCATGCCGTTCTTGTCCCCAAACTGCCCCCCAGTCTCAGGTGACATGAGGGCGTACTTCACCCTGGCTCAGGCTGGGATTCAGACATTCCTGGAATCGATTTATCCATCCATGGAGCCACGCGGTGATCCATTACTTCATGCATTCTCTGAATTAGTTCATTCGCTCATCCACTCCTTCATATTCCGAGTAGTTCATTCCTTGATGCAGTCACTGCTTCATGCATTCAACAAATCACTGAACACATGATTCCCTACTGTTCACCCAGCCGGAGACCTCCTTCATTCCTGCTAACTCTTCTGCCTGGCTCAGCTCTAAGCCCACTCCTGTGTGAGGAGCTGGGCCACCTGCTTGGTAGGGTGAGGCTTGGGTGATATAGAGACGAACAGGACCCCAACCTAGTGCTCTGAAAGCTTACAACCCTGTGTGACGCGAGACCAAGTAAGAGAAGCAATGATGAGCATCTGCGTACGTTCAGAGAGCCCTCTGCAGTTTACAAAGCCCCAAACACATTCAGTTTTACTCACAGAGGCTCAGTGAAGTAGGGAGGAAAGGCATACTCATCAACATTGTACAGATGAACAAAGGACGGCCCAGAGAGAAGAGGCTTGTCCACAGACTGACACAGATTCAGGTGCCAAGCTCTACGACCCCCAGCCCAGTGCTTGTTCTATGGTTCTGTTTCTTACATGCAGCTGGGCAGAGGAGAAAATCAGAAGCTGGGAATTCGGGAAAGAAAAAGAATCCCTTCGGACCTGCAACTTCCTTCTTTCCTCCCTCCCTTTCTTCCTTACCTTATGCTGGGCACTGGGGACACCATGGTGAACAAGATACACCCCAGGGCCTCCTAGAGCTCACAGTCCAATGAGGATAAAGACCTCTAATCAAGCACTTATTAGCTGGGGTGCTAGAGGCCAGGCAGGAGGCACATAGCAGAGATGCCTGACCCAACCTGGGGGAATCCTGGTGGGCTGCCTGTAGGAAGTGACACCTTGCCTGAGACCTCCTCCATTCCTAGTAACCTGGCTTGGTTCAAGCCCCATGTCCTCCAGATGGCTGCTTGCCTTCCCAGAGGCTTCAGGTTCTGATGCCTGACACGAGTTACCATGTCCTGTGCGCAGGCCCAGCTCCTGGCTTATGCACACGGGGCACTGAGCAACTCCTGGTGCCTAGTCCAGGACTTCAGCTCCACCCAGATAGGTATGCTGGGTTGGGGGTGAACTCTGTCCTCAGTGGCATGCACTCACTTCTGTCTAGGAATCCACCCTGAGTGATGACTCCACGCCCCCCAGCAGCAGCCCCAAGATCCCGAGTGGGCCCCGGCAGGAGGCCAAATGTTCTTACCCCTACCACACGCTGTCTCAGTCTTCGGATGAGGTGAGCAAGGCTGGCCCAGGGCGCCCATGGAGTCCTGACCTCTGACTCTGCAAAGTGCTCAGGTCACAGGCCAAGCCTCCCCATCACTCCTTGGTCTCTGCCCAGTTCCTGGATGAGCCCCTCCCCCCCGTCCACCATTGGACCAGCCAGCAGGTGGGCCAGTGGCTGCAGAGCCTCAACCTGGAGCAGTATGCCACCGAGTTTGCTGCCCGGCAGGTAGACGGGCCGCAGCTACTGCAGCTGGACGGAAGCAAACTGAAGGTGGGTCAGAGCGGAAGGGCCAGGACCCAGCCCAGTTAGTTACTTGAGGTGATGTTCAAGGATTGGAAGCCCCTCGTCCTGACCTTTGACCCTCAGCCCAGCCTCCTGGGCTGACCTTTTCACTCCATCTGTGGTCACTACCTTGACCTCTGACCTCTAGGCAAGGTCCTTGGTCTAACCTTTGTGTTGTAGTTTGACTTGAAACTCAAGCCCATGACTTGAGTGTGACCTTCAAGCTCCAGCCCTGGTCTCCAGGCTGACCTTGCCCTCTAGGATGACCTTTGATGCACATGAGTTTCCTGGTATCATGGGAAGCCATGTATCTCCCCCTGGTCAGCTTGGTCTGATTCTGTCTCAGAGGCTAGTGGTATGGGTAGGCAGGGGGAGGAAGCAGGGAGGGGGTGGGTGGCTTCTGACCTCTATGCTGGGAGGTTCCTGGTCTGACTCCTGCTCTCTGTTGAGTTGCTTGGGGCAAGGATGGTGAGAAAAGCCCCCAGGAAGTCTCTGGAAGTGAGGAGGGTCTTTGGCCACTGACTAGCTGTGTGACCTTGAGCAAGTGACTTTCCATCTCTGGGCCTCAGGAGGTTGGGCAGGGCCAGGCCAAGGCTGAAATCCTGAGTGGAGGAATGGTCGGGGGAGGGCAAAGCACCTGATACCCTCAACCCTCATCTCTCCCAACCACACTCATTCCAAGTTCTTGCTCTGGGGAGTTCTGATCTTCGGGCAGGTCACGGTGTGGGAGGAGGAGGCTCCACTTCAGGGAGGATTCAGAGCTCCACAGAGTATACCTGGGGCACAAGGAGCCTGGGCGTGGGGCCAGGACCGGGATGGTTCCGGGACTCTCTCCCTCACCCCGGATTCCTCCCCAGAGCCTGGGGCTCAGCAACTCGCATGACCGGGCCCTGGTGAAGCGGAAGTTGAAGGAGCTGGCAGCGGCTGCTGAGAAGGAGCGCAAGGCCCAGGAGAAGGCTGCGCGGCAGCGGGAGAAGCTCCGGCGCAGAGAGCAGGAGGCCAAGAAGAGCTAGGGGAGCGTGCACAGGTGCTGGTGCCCAGCAGGGGCGGCCGCTGGCTCGGTGGGCACAGGCCTTACCAGGGAGGCTGGGCCTGGGCGCCGCGCTTGGGCTAGCCTGGTCCCACACTCTCGGGGGGACACACCCTCTCTCACCCTGTCACTAGGTCTGGACCCAGAGCCCCCAGAAAGGGAGACCCCAGGGAGAGGGGCTAGGAATAAATCCCATTTTGAGGACTTGTTTGGCACAGAGTTCCTGGGGGAGGAGCAGATGAAGGGGAGAGGGCAGAGAGGCCAGGGCTGGGGCAAGTCTGGGAGCCTGGGCCAGGCTATCCCACTGCCCTCAGGCCATCGTGGGGCAGGGGTGGAGGGGAGCTAGGAGGCCGGCCTGTCTGCTTGCCTGCCAGAGGCCCTGAGACAATGGCCGGGCCCCAAGGCCCAGAGCTAGGCTGGGCATTTCGGCAGGAGCAGGAATTGGGGCTGTTCCTCTCCACTCTCCCAGGCAGCTGTGTGGTGGGAGAGCTCGGTCCTGCTCCCCAGAGAGGCCAGTGGGCGCTGCAGCAAGTCACACTCAGGGTAGATTCTCAGCCAAACTCCAACAGGAGAGCAGAGAAAGCGGCCTGGGATCAGTGCAGTCTTTGCCAGGACTTGAGAAGGGAGGATGCACACCCCCTTCTCCCTCTCCCCTCCTCTGTCCTGTGGGTCCCAGGGGGTGAGATGATATCCACACAGGTCTGCCTCTCAGGGTCCACCCAAGACCTGGTCTTTGACCCATTCTACAAGCCAGGACCCCCTTCGCTTCCTGCTGCTTCCTCAGAGGGCACCTGAGCCCTCTTTGGGAGCTGAGCAAACAGGAGCTGATGGGGACAGAGGATACCACTCCCACCAGCCAAGGCCTAGGAGCTGCTGACCTGGTCAACCCTCACCCCAGCCAGGCAGAGAGGCAAAACCTGGGGGTCTCTGGCAGCGGCCAGATTGGAAAGATTCATCAGCCCTCCCCTATCTGTCCCTGGCATGGTCAGGGAATCAGCGGGCTCAGAACCAGCAGGCGGTGCAAGCTCTGCTTCGCCGGGCCACACTGAGGGCTTGGGCCAGCTCCCTGGATGGGGGTGGAGTCTACCAGCAGCCTGGGGACAGCATGTGTCCTTTTCAGGAAATGTCCTTGGAGGAAGTGTCCATGTATGGCGCTGGTCAGCAGCTAGCCCTGCTTCCAGGACACTGGTCAGAGTTACCGATGGGGCCAGGGGGCCCCTGGTTAGAACCCCCTCCAGCTCCTCCCATCTGCCCGGAGCAGCAGATGGCACCAATGCATGCTGGCTCCCTCATTCCTGCCAGGGGCCCAGGCCGACGGCCAGCGCTCTGTACCTGGGACTTGGCCCTTATCCACGCTCTGCGATCTGTGCTGGGAGAGGGGCTTCAGAGGGCAACAGATATGAGGACACTGGCACCATCTGGGCCTGGTGGCGGGGCCATGGGAGGTTGGGAGGCACCCACATCCTTAAAGCCATCAGTAGCTATAGTGGGTGCCCACCTGCATGTGAAGGGGAGGCAGTTCTCAATTTATTTCAATAAATACTTACGATGTGCCGGTGACCAGAATTTCTGTCTGCTCCGGTTGTTGGGTTGGCCTGACTGTGCTAGGCCCTGAGTGTGGTGAGACAACACGTCTGTCACCAGGTGCTGGACCATCCGGCGTCCTGAACGGATGGCTTGACCAGTGTTTTCCTCACGGTCCTGAGCTGGGCCAGACATCCCGAGTGCATTGTATGGTGGTCACAGGGCACTGCAATGCGTGTGTGTATGCGCGCACGTGTGGGGCCCTCTCCCCCAGGGATGCAGCCAGGCCAGTCTCAGTCAGTTTCCTCTTTACTGGGGGTGTGGGTGTCACTGCCACAGCCACTGGGAGGGACACAACACACAGCTTTAACCCCCGTGTACTAAGGGGAAGGGTTGGGGCATTCAGGGTTATAAAACTAGCTATATACACAGAGGTCCTAGGGAGAAAGCCACCCTGAGCACACGTGTCTGGGCACAGTGGGGGCTGGGGCTCAGGCAGGACGGACTGGGCTTGTGAAGGATGGGTGGGCAGGAGCATGTGAGGACATGCTGGGAGGGCTCGGGAGGTGGCACAAATATTGCCAAGGCCGCTGCAGGGTCTTGAGCAGCTTGGCTGGGTGGAAACCTCGGTCTAACAAGGTTCCTCCACTTTAGGGGTGGACCCTGTTAAAACCACCCCTCCTCCACCAACCTTGACCTTAAAGCCCCAAGTGGAGGGAGAGGCTGCAGGACCAGCCTCATTCCCCACTCATGGGTACAACCCCTTTCCCCACTCAGTCTCCAGGTCTGGAGGGCACCCTGCCTCTTCCTAATACTTCAACAGGCCAAGGCCACGGTGCTTTTGTGGGCTGAGGGAGTAAGGCCAACAGGGCATCCACTTGGAAGGCCTGGGCTGTGGAGGGTGTGGACCCCTGGCAGAAAAGTGACAGCCCTGACCTCACACAGGAGGACTCCCATGGGAAAATGTCTCTGGGATACCCCATCAGGGTGGAGACATCCCCAACCCTCAGGCATCACCCACAGAGATGGGGAGGCCACCGAGGGGTCTCCACGGAGATGGACTGGCACTTAAGGACCATCACAGATATCACCACAGTGACTTCCATAGAGACAGAGCCTGGCCATCAGGGAGGACCCAGCCCCTGCTCCCCCAGGAAGATGGGGAGGGGCGCCGCGGTGGCTGGTCCGTCCTCTCAGGCACAGATGCACACAGCCCTTAGCTGACGCGGTACGTGGACGTGTTCTTGGGCTCTGTGCTGGGCACACACCAGTCACCAGCCTCCTGGATGGTCTGATAGTGGCGCCAGGCTGACTTGTTGTAGACGGGCAGACGTTCCACTGAGTCCGTGGACAGGGCCTGGGGAGTGCCAGGGTCAGCTCCCCTCCCAGCAGACCACCCTCCCCTCCCACAGCCCCCTTCCCAGCAGACAGCCCCCTTCCCAGCAGACCACCCTCCCCTCCCAGCTCAGCAGCAGCCTAGTTGCCAGACCTGGGGACCTGGAAAGATCCACGAAAGGTGGTCCCTCCTGTGTCCCACTCCTGCCCATTCCAGAGAGCAGCTCCCTCGAAGGGAGGGAGAGGGAGGGAGAGGGCGAGGAGGCTGGGCTGTGTGACCCTGAGCAAGTCACCGACTCTGGGCCTCAGTCTTCTCCTCTGAGCTGAATGACAAGACCTAGGGTGTCCCCTTCCTTCTGGGTCTAACAAGTTAAGGGTCCCCAGCACAGGGGTCTTAATCATGGACCACAGACTCCCCTAAAGCTGTGTGTGTCTGGGAGTTGAGGGTTCTTCGGGTTGAGGGACTGTAGCTTTGCTTGGATTCCCAGGGTCTGCGGCTGGGGAAGGACTGGAAGGATGGGAAGGAAAGCTCACAGCCGGCCAAGCCCACCCAGTTCCCATCAGCAAATCTCTTCTCCAGCTGGGCTCTGCAGGTCGGGCCCTCACCTTGAGATAGATGACAGCGTCAGTCCCAAAGCCTTCCATGGAGAAGAGCTGCAGGTCTCCCTGGAAATACTTGGCGTAGAGGCGGGAAATGGGGAGCCCGTAGCCAAAGCCAGCCTGCAGCAGGGCAGGAAGGCAGAGAGGATAAGGAGGCTGGCAGGGGCCTCCTGGAGCTGCAGGGACTGATGCAGGGAGGGAAGGGTGTGGAGCTGGGGTCACACGGGGTGGGGGGAGGGAGTCCCAGAGCTGGAGAAGGGAGGTGACATGCAGGAGGGAACACTGAGGCAAGAAATGGGTGTGGGATGAATGAGGGAATCTTGAATGCAGGAAAGAGGCTTGGGCAGGGAGAGGAGTTCCACTCTGGGGCCACGAGGTTGGGGCAGGCCCCACGGCTCCTTAGAGTCTCAAGTTCTCTAGCAGGGGGTGCTGGCAAGTTGGACAACACCAAGAGAAGGTAGAAATTGGGGGTTGGGGCTACAGGGGAGAGGGGAGAGCGGGGAAAGGTGACAGAGAGACATCCGACAGGTGAGATGTGTACAGACGGGAGGCGCGGGCCCCAGACTCAAGACAGGTGATTGTCACAGACGGCCACACAGGGGCTGAGTGAGCCTGGAGATAAGGAAATGAGTGAGGAGGAGAGAGGCCTCTCAGGAGGTGGGAGGGGTTGGGGTACAGCCATCTCACCAATGGGGTCCCCCCCGTGCCAGGCTGGGGGGTGGGTGCTGTGGAGTACATGTAGCTGAAGAGTCGCTCGATCTTCCTCAAGGGAACACCCCCACCTCGGTCACTCATCTGGGAGAGATGGGGCGTGTCAGAGATTCTCTACAGCTCAGTTTCCCCACCCCGCCAAATACCCCTGACCTTCTCATGGTTTTGCCCGCCCCCAGGATCTGCCCGCCATGTAGGAGAGAAGGAGAGCCTGTCTCTTGGCAAGAGGGAAGCCCCCAGTACTGCTGCCCGGTCCCCAAGGTCAAGGGTCACATACCTTGATGGACAGATCTTCCTCGCCCAAGGCCACCATGACCTTGATGGGTGGGAGAACGAGGCTGGACTCATGGCTTTCCACAGTCGCCCGCATAGCATTCTGCAGAGGGGCAGAGGTAAGAGACGCATGGGAGGAGCCAGCCACACCCGCGCTCCCCGCAAAGCACAGCTCCCAGCCTCCTCACCTTGAAGAGCTCGAAGAGCATGTGGTAGAGGTGGGAGGGGACATAGACCATGTGAATCGGCTGTTTGGAGTTGGCTGCTGCAGGGAAAGTCAAGACCGAGGGTCAGGAAACTGTCAGGAGGTCACCACTCAACCACCTTACCCAAAGGAGGCACTCCCTCCCCCAGAGTTCTGAGTTCATGGCTGTCCAGTGAGAGACCAAATCCCCAGGCCTCCCTTGAGCTGGGGTAGTTAGTGACTCATGGAAGTGATGCGTTTAACTCTTTTTTTGAGATGGAGTTTCACTCTTTTTGCCCAGGCTGGAGTGCAATGGTGTGATCTCAGCTCACCGCAACCTCCGCCTCTGAAGTTCAAGCGCTTCTCCTGCCTCAGCCTTCGGAGTAGCTGGGATTACAGGCACCCGCCACCATGCCCAGCTAATTTTGGGCCCTGCTTTCCATACCCTTGTTCTCTTCCTTCAGGCTAGAACTGAGACAGGGGCAGGGAGCCAGCCCTGACCTCCCCAGCCAGAGACTGGCAAGAGGGAAACCTCCCTCTTTTTTTTTCTCTTTGAGATGGAGTCTCGCTCTGTCGCCCAGGCTAGAGTGCAGTGGCATGATCTCAGCTCACTGTGACCTCTGCCTCCCAGGTTCAAGCAATTCTTCTGCCTCGGCCTCCCAGGTAGCTGGGATGACAGGCACGCACCACCATGCCTGGCTAATTTTTCTATTTTTATTAGAGACAGGGTTTCACCGAGTTGGCCAGGCTAGTCTTGAACTCCTGACCTCGTGATCCACTGACCTCATGATCCACCCACCTCAGCCTCCAAAAGTGCTGGGATTACATGCATGAGCCACCATGCCCAGCCAGAAACCTCCCTCTTAAGTAAGCCACTGGTACTGGGGTTCTAGGAAAGCAGTCAAGCTGACATGCCTCTCCTCCCTATCCCTGTTGAGTTACCCCATTTTATTTCCTTCCTGTCACTGTCATGATCTGACATGGTCTTGTTTATTTACTTGTTAATTGACTAAAGGCTCCATTCCCCAATCTCCCTAGCACCAAAAATGTAAGCTCCATGAGAACAGGGACCTTCCTGTCTTGCTTACTGTTTCATTCATTCATTCATTCAATTTCCTATTTTTTTGATGTGAAGTCTCACTCTGTCACCCAGGCTGGAGTGCAGTGGCATGATCTCATGCAGCCTCAGCTTCCTGGGTTCAAGTGAGTCTCCTGTCTCAGCCTCCCAAGTAGCTGGGATTATAGGCACGTGCCATCATACCCAGCTAATTTTTGTATTTTTAGTAGAGACAGGGTTTCAACACATTTCCCAGGCTGGTCTTGAACTCCTGAACCTCAAGTGATTGGCCTGCCTTGGCCTCCCAAAGTGCTGAGATTACAGGTATGAGCCACTGTGCCCAGCCCAAATATTTATCAAATGACTTAATAATACAATCATAACTCTGGGTCTCCCCTGTCTAGAAAACGGTCATCTCCTGACTCCCCATCTCACCTTGCTCTGCCGTGTCCCCAGCCCCCAGACAGACACACACACAGCCCCGGTCACTCACCATTGATCTCCTCGATCTCCAGGTCAGGTGAGGCCATGTAATACTTGTCACACAGGAGCTTAGCCATGTCATAGGCATCTGAGAGAAGATGGGACCATTCAGGGCATGAGTGGTCCACCCAGCAGGCAGTCCTCTTGACAATGACACTGGGCACCACTAGCATTAAACCCATGGCACCCCTCACTGAGGAACAAGTCACCCTCTGGCCAGGTAAACTTGGAGGGGTCCCTGGGGCTCCTCTACGGGCCAGGCACCATGGGAATGGCTCACCTTTGATCACCTCAGAGACGTTGCAGTTGGGGTCGATGCTGCCGATGTGTTTGGGGTGGGCTGGGTTGGTGCTGCCGTCAAAGATGAGGGCTGCAAGCGGGAAGGGAGGGTGCTACTGGCTGGGCGGCAGCCTGCCCCAGCGCTCCCTCTTCCCTGGGGCTCTCCTCCTCTCTCTACTTCCACCTGGGATGCCTCTGTAGGCTCCAGTCCTAAAGCTGCCTCACTCCCCTGCTCCTCTCTTCCCTGGGCCCTGACCCCTCCACCCCAGCTCAGGCCGTTTTTAAACCTTTGCGTTGGACTCTTGCAAGCCTGAAACATACATCTTTTCAGAGGCCTCTCCCCACATTACATCTCCACATTAGATTTATTCTTTTCTTTGACTATAACATTATAAGATAACTCTTACCACCTTGCTTTCAAAATTATTTGAGCATGAGGAACTTGTTTAATTTATGACTGGCTACGACTTCTCAACAATCATAGTGAATCTTCCTGGAATAAGAAACTCTAAACGACAAATCGTTTTTGAACGTAATGAGAGTGTTTATGAAAACCAAATTAAACATTTTTTAAAAGATGTGACACAACTTTACATTTTGCAAACATTAAAAACAAAAACATTTTTGAAATGGAAATGAATGAAAAAGAAACATTTTATTTTTCCATTTTGGAGCCAGTAACTCTGAAGCTACTGGAGTCACTATTCAAAGACTCCTTTTGTGAGGTTCTGAATAGCGGCCTAGGTCCCCTCAGCAGCCCGGCCCTGGGGCCCAGCACTACACACCCCCACACCCCCTGCACCTCCCTGCATCCCCCCACACACCCCCGCACCCCCTGCACCCCACACCCCCCGTACCCCCCATGCACCCCCACACCCCCCCCTGCAGCCGGCACCCACTGTGCTGGTTGATGAGCATGCGGATGGAGATGCGGCTGAGGTAGAAGCGGTCCAGGAAGTACTGGATGTTCTGGTTGGAGACAGGGTCATCGCCGTAAGTGTCCTTGTACTCAAGCACACCTTGTGCCATGGTGGGCACCACATCATTGTGCCGATTCCGGATGGTGACCAGGGCGTCCGTGAACCTGTGGGGCAGGGCAGGTGTTCACATGGGGACACCCCCAGACTCTCCTCCGCTTCTGACGCCCCTCTCCATGGTGTCCTCACCCACTCTACCCTTCCCCCTCCCATGGACTATCGATGCCCTCCCTGCTCCTCCCAAAGCTCACTCTGATTTCCCAGCTGTCTGCCTGGCAGGCTTCTCACTTGAAAGGCCGGAGTTCTTATCCTCCCCAGGGCAGGGCCTGGGTCTTGCCCACCGGGCTCAGGGAACAGTGAAAATAAAGCCCATGTCTCTCCCATCAAACTCGGGGCTCCCTGAAGCAGTCTGTCTCCCCCCTCAGACTGGACGTTCCTGAAGGCAGGGGTCTTTTCTTCCATCCTGCTGTACTCCTAACTCAGGGGCTGCAACCTCAGATGCCCCTGGCAGACACCTGCCTTCTTGCCCCACCCACGGCCCCCACTCACTGGTTCAGGGTGCGATGGTCCTCGGGGTCCTTGTCCAGGAACTCCATGATGTCCAGGAGGCTCTGGACATACCTGTGCGGGGGGCGGGAGGGACACAGCCTCAGCTCAGGTGGCCAGACCCTCCCCACCCACTTCGGCTGGGCCTCGCTCTTGTCCTGCTCCTACGTGGGCCCCACACAGCTGCCGACAAGCTGCCTCACTATTTTTCTCCATCCATTTCATTTGTATGTAAGTCTCCCTGACAACCCAGTCAGTTATGCAAGAAAAACTCAAATTGCTGGTCCTCCGTTTAGCACCTTTGCTTTGGAATCCTAGAATAGTCCTCTTGGAAGGGCCCTGGAGATGCTCCCATCCAAGAGGCCTCACAGATCAGGAGACGGAGGCTGAAATGGGGGGTGAGGAGACTGGACCTAGCGCCCGCAGTGGGAGAAGGCAGGGAGGTGTATGAACCTTTCTGAGTCCCAGCAAGGAAACAGCTCCTGATGTTTCTCCCCACAGGGTGCTGTTGCATCCAGTAGGGCACCACTGTCAGAGGGGCCAGCACAGGGCCTCCCAGAGTGACCCCGACAGAGGGTACAGGGTCTCCCAGAGTGACTCCCAAGCTGGGGTGCTCTGGGCCAGGCACCTGCCTAGGCAATTATATTCTAAAATGGCAGGTGGGAAGGACCCAAAGTGAGAGGGGTGTGCCTGGCTCTGTCCCCAGGTGGGGCTGGAGCCCACAGAGAGTCCAGAGATGCTCACTGCACCCCAAAAGGCCAGGCAGGAGTGGGTGCCGCCCCGCCGCTCTCCCATCCACAGGCCTGGTAGGGAGGCCGGTTTTCCCTGGACTATGAGAAGAGAGAGCATCGAGAAGCCCTGAACTTGGCTGGGTGCGGTGGCTCACGCCTGTAATCCCAGCACTTTGGGGGACCAAGGCGGGTAGATAACCTGACGTCAGGAGTCCAAGACCAGCCTGGCCAACATGGTGGAACTCTCTCTCTAATAAAAATGCAAAAATTAGCCGGGTGTGATGGTGCACATCTGTAATCCCAGCTACTCGGGAGGCTGAGGCAAGAGAATCGCTTGAACTCTGGAGGCAAAGGTTGCAGTAAGCTGAGATCACTCTACTGCACTCCAGCCTGGGCGACAGAGCAGACTCCGTCTCAAAAAAAAAAAAAAAAAAAAAAAAAAGCAGCAGCAGCCCTGAAATTCAGGGACAGGAGCAGGCCAGCTTCTGCTGGGGAGTCAGGCCCACCTGTGGTGGCAGATGATACCAAGCTGGAGCCACTGTGCCCCATGCCCTGAGGAGAAATGACCTGTTTCCCTGCTAACACGCCCGGTCTGTGGCTTGTTCCTCTGGGTAAGGCAGGAAGAGCTGAGCCTCTCTCTGGTAGAAACACTTATAACCAGGAGGAAGTAGGGGCTGCCTAGAGCCCTGCAGTGGTAAGGGCCCTAGGGGCCCAACAGTGTTTCTAGAAAAAGCCCCACCACACGAGTACTCATTCCCATGTCCACAGTGCTCTGATCTTCGCTGTAACCCATAACAGGTACGACAGGCAGGAATCAGCCCCACGCACAGCCTCCCCAGGGAGGCGTGAACAGCTCCACAGCTGGTAAGTGGGATGATGAAGCCCCCACGTCTCCAGCGCTCTTGCCACTCCAGGGTGCTGATTCTGCTCGACTCACCTCCACGCTTCTGTTCACAGTGCCCTCTGCCAGGAATGCCCTTCCCCTTACACCTAGTGAAGCCGCTCTTCCCTCTCCTGCCTGACAGAGAAAGTGAAAGAACAAGCTCTGGATCCAGATCTGGCTCTTCAAGCACTTGGAGCTGTGCGGCCCTAAGTAAGTCGCAGAACCTCTCTGCGCCTGAGTTTGCTCATTGGGAAAATGGGGATTGTTATACCTACCTATTACTGCTTTGTGGCAAGATTCCATGTGATGATCAGCACAGTGCCTAGCACATAGTGAGCACTCTCTAAATGCTTGCTCTTATTATGGCTGGTGGCTCAAACATCATTAACAGGTGAGTGCATCCTCTGAGCCACCAGGTGGCATCTGACACTTGCTCACTGCTTGTAGGCTCTGAACCACAGCATGTTTGTGCCCCCTATGCCCTGGGGAACTGCTCCTCTGCCACAGGAATGGGGCTTCTCAGGCCCAGAGCTCCCCACCACCCTCCCTACCCAGGGCTCTGCACAGAGCCAGATAGGAGGGGCTGTGGCTGCCGATGGGGCTGGGGGCCCAGATAGCAGAAAAGATCAGCCTTCCTCTCAGATCCCATCGCCCTCCCTGCCACCCCAGCAGACAATCAGGGTGGCACTCCTGAGACCTCACCTGTCTCCCTGGATAATAATGTATTGACACTAACACTCACCTGTGCCAACTCCTGCACAGCGTCTCTTATCTGCCAACAGCCTTGATGAGCATAAGGTATCTCCCTCTTTTTGCAGACAATGAGATCAGCAATGAGAGGACAGGCGATATGCCTCAGGCCACAGAGTCAGCAGCAGGCGAGGATTCAAACCCAGCTCTCTCAGACTCCAAGTCTATACCACCTGGAAAACCGCCAACACTGGCCCTGATGGTGATGCCGCTGCTGATGGTGATGGTGGCATTTACTGGGTACCAATGGCCAGGGCTCCACCCTGTGCCTCCCTCCTGCCTCACTTTCACCTCCACAAGAACTCTAGGGGTGGGCGCTACTGCTGGACCCATTTTACAGATGAGGATGTTAACACACAGAGCTGAGATTCTCTCTCCCAGGCCTATGTGGCTCCAAATCCCTTGCTCCCTAAACGGACCCAGGATAGACCTTCAGGCTCATCCGATTCTTAGAGGAGAGAGAGCCCGTAAGCAGGCAGGGCTAGGGGCAGGTGGGGAGAGGAAGGGGAGGAGACCCACTGCAGAGTGGGGCCTGGGACCCCTTCCCACGACCCAGGGGGCAGGTGGGGATGGAGTGGGTGGGAGCTGGGATGCTCAGCCACTTCCTGACTGTGCTGGGTGGGGGTGGGCAGGGTCAAAGTCCCAGTCTCAAGTAGGGAGAGTGCCCCAGCGGCTGGCACCGCCCCTTTTGTGGCTGCTCAACAACGCTAGAGGGCAGAAATGGGGCCTGGTCACGTGGCCACTGAAGTGGAGCAAAGGGTACCGGCATGGAGTGACCATGGGCAGTGCTTGCCAGCCTTCCTCACAGGGCCAGGGTTCCTCCAGGGCAGGGGCCCAGGGTACTCTTGGAATGGAGGGGAGAGGATGAGGATTTTCCCAGAGGGCCCTGGCCTTGCCCTGAAGCCCCTCAGGGGCCTGGGGCACCAAATGTCACCCTTGGGTCAGTTGTTGGTCCTAAGAAGAGAGATTGGGGGTGAGTGGCACTGCCTCTGGGCTGCCTACCCCTTGCAGGCCAGAGAGAACTGGGCTCAGATAAGGGAGGCTGAAAGCAGTGGAGCAATGGCAGGCAGGCACCAAGTGGTGGGACAGGCACTACCCCACTCCTCCTCGTGAACCGAGGGGAGGCCGGCATCTCTGGGCGTGCTGACCTCTGCAGTAATCAAGGCCCCAGGATTCCCTTGATGAGATCTGGAGCTCCCTTGATGAGATCTGGAGTAAAGTGGAAGTCCACCCAAACCCTGCTTTCCAGGGCTCTGGAGCCAGTCCAGAGCCCAGGCTTGGAAGGGAGGAAGCGGGGAGGCAGGCAGAAGTAAGGGCTTGCTCAGAGTGTGGGGCTGAGAATGGGTGGAGGGGGTGGGAGCAGAGGGTAAGCGAGTGTGGGAGGAGGGCCCTGCAGGGCGGTATGGGAGCAGAGGGGGTGTGTGTGTAAGTGTGTGTATGTGGCATGTGCATGTCTGTGGGTGTGTGTGCACTGTGTGCTGGTATGCACAGCTGCTGGGGAGCAGGGTGTGAACAAGGCCTCCTCCCTGGGGAGGAGGGGTGCCTGCTGCAACTGGGGGAGAAGTGACGGTGTCCTGCACCTGGAGTCTGAGCCAGGCAGGCTTGGGTTGCTGCTGATTGTACCCTAAAGAGGCCACCGAGTCCCTCAGGTCCCCATCTGCAAATGGGGTTCACAGAAGTAAGCACCTCATGGGCCTGGGTGTACAGAAAAGGAGAGGCTCCCTCCAGCACACGTGCAGTAAGTGCTCGGTTCTGCTCCGGTCATGCAAGAAGCGGCTGAGGGATTCGGATTCCGTGAGCTCTGCAGGCTGTAGCAGGTCCTGGGCACCCGAGCCACACCTCTGTGGTTGCTATTCTTCGCAAGGGCAAGGACTGGCTCCACAGGTTGGGGGTGAGGACTCCCCCAGGCAGGGCTTGGGGTCCGCATACCTTGCTGACAGGCAAGGGAGGTTTGTGGGAAAGTGCGGCCATTCGCCTCCCACCTGCAGCCCCCACAAAGACCCTGTTAGTGACACTGTGACTCACTGTCATCTGATTCTACTCTGAGGCTCCTGCTTAACCCTGTGTTTCTGGAAGCACCTCCTTCCGGACTCCACTCCTGGAGAGGAGCCGGGGTTGTCCCTTTCTGTCCACAACAATGCCAGCTGTCCACAATTTTGTAAAGTGAGTTCTGCTCTCCAACAGACTTGCACTGTGAACTTCAATCTCTGACTCCACATGGCTACCCAGGGTGCAGGCTCCCTCCTTTCCCTTCAAGAATCCAGTCTCCAAAGCCAACAGCTGGGTTCCAGTCCCAACTCCACCACCTACTTCCTCAGTGATCTCAGACAAGTTTCTTTACCTCTCTAAACCTCAGTTTTTCATCTAGAAAATGGGGGTGATAGCAAGGACTACCTCATAAGGTTGTAAAGATTGAATGAGTTAATATGCATGGACACTCAGGACAGCTTCTGGGACACAGCAAGCCTTTGGGGGTGTTTGCTTTTATCACCATCATGATTTATTACTACCTTGCCTTAAAAAAGCACACCACAATGACATCATCTGTGGACTGGACGTGCTACTGGCCGGCAGCTTGGGGACATGGCTTGTGTTGGTAGAGTTCTGCATCCGTTTCACATCTAGCACTGGCCTTTGACCCTTACAAACACAATGGGTCCCCGTTCTACAGATGAGGAAGCTGAGGCTCAGAGATGCCACATGGCTTGCCCAGGATGAAGCTTCAACGTCATGCATGCTGAGGCCAAACTGGGGGCTTTCCCTCCCAGGCCAGTCTCCACCAAAACAGGGCCCACGATCCCAAGTCTGTCCAGGTGAAATAATGCATCAGGTTTATTTATAACCAGGCATTCTCAGCTTGCCCACAGTGACTCTGCCTAGGACCTCTCCCCAGCTGAGTAAAAACTCCATTTCTATGACCACATATGAACCATGACTGCTAGTAACTGCTTCTGCCCAGGGCTCTTGTGTTTTCCAGAAAGGAGGGTTTGCTCCTTACTCATCAGCCTCAGGCTAGAAGCCCTCTTGCCAAGCTCCCTGGTAACGTCTCTCCCTCCTCTCATGCACCTAGATCCTGCCCACCTCTACCACCTCCATCATTCCAGCTGGCAGGCTGTTTCTCCTGGAGAAAGAGATCTCCACTCTCTCACAGGCAGCCACCTCAACCCTGTTGGGAAGTCCTTCTTGTCCTCATACTTCAGTTTCTCTTGCTGCAGCCAATACCCATTCCCTCTGGAAACATTCTTGGCAGGCCGTCTCTCTGGGTGTTGGGATGCTTTAGCAATCCTGTGGCCTGCTCTCCTCTAACCTGAATCTTTCATTGAGGAAGTGATCTCTCTTGTCTAACTTCATTCCCTCCCACTGGTACTTGACATTACTTGCAAGCTGTGTGGAAGAATAAGTCAGGCCAACCCCTTATCTGTGTCACTGATTTTCAGGAAGGGACTCTGCAGGGGCCCCTGTGGGAGTCATGAGAAGCTCAGCAGCCCTGTGCCCTCCTCCTGAATCCCTCAGCTCTCCCAGGAACACGGTGTCCAGGGAGGGCCTGAGAAGTCCTGTCCTGGAGTCAGGGAGCAGGTGGAGGGGCAGCCAGGTCAGGCGGCCGGATAGAGCCGGAGGAGGGCCAGGGAGAACAGATGGCGCCTTCTGTCTCCTTCCCAGCACTCCACACCACCCACGGTGGGAAGCGTTGGCTGGCTCAGAGGTCCTGGACCTCTGAGAGGCTGGGCACAGGAAGGGGTGACCTGGTTGGGCTACATGAATATTGGGCTCTGTGACTCACTCCTCCACCCCTTTTCATAGCCCACACTCACAGCACAATCTCCAGAAAGTAAGTTCTCGGCCACCCTAGCCAGGCTCCTTCCTGTCTCCACACCTTCTTTGCCCAAGCTATTCCTTTAGCCTGGAATGCACTTCCCTTCCTTCTAGTTCTGAGCTTGCCTTGGTACCCTGTAAGGTCCAGTAACGAGTCACCTCCTCTGCATGTCCATGGCAACTGCCCACAACTTGTCATTCAACCAGTACTCATTGTGCACCCAGTACACCCCGGGCCTTGTGTGTACAACACTGCCCCTCACCATAGCTCATTTAATTAGAATACCCATATACAAAGTTCTGTGCAGAGAAGACAATACTGGAAAGGCACCAACACATCTGCTGAAACCAGAACTGGGTCCGGTTAGGGGGTGGAGGGCAGTGGTTGGCATTTTCTTCTATCTATTATTTTGCGTTTTCCAAGTGTCAAGTGAACCTGTTATAATTCCACAATGAGGGAAAAATACCCAATCAATGTTCTTTTAAAATAATGTTTGGGGCCAGGCGCAGTGGCTCATGCCTGTAATACCAGCACTTTGGGAGGCCGAGGCAGGCAGATCACGAGGTCAAAAGATCAAGACGATCCTGGCCAACATGGTGAAATCCCGTCTCTACTAAAATACATAAATTAGCTGGGCCTGGTGGTGCACCTGTAGTCCCAGCTATCCAGGAGGCTGAGGCAGGAGAATCATTTGAACCCAGAAGGTGGAGGTTGCAGTGAGCCGAGATTGTGCCATTGCACTCTAGCCTGGCAACAGAGCGAGACTCCGTCTCAAAAAAAAAAAAAAAAGTTTGGATTTTTAATTTAAATAAAACAACTCTTGGGCAGCTCCCCGCTTCTAGCACATGCTGTGCTCAGTTCACCCCGCCTGGGCGAGTCCTTCAAGATCACACGCTCCCTGAGGGCAGCTGCTGTGATTTCCCATGGCTTTGGGCCCAGAGTACATGTGGGCACCTGCTTCTGAGTCTGCAAGGAAACCTCAGCCATAGCACACTGCAAGTCCAGAAGAACCAGCAGAAGATTTCCACACAGGTGCTACCAAAGTCAATGAGGATTAGCCATTTACATGCCCAGTGACAGGGGACACCCTTGTTTATTTTTCATGTGACTGGCCTTTGGCTAATATTATCCAGTTACTTAACTTGAGTTCTTAAGTGAACTCTGATGAGCCTTTCCCTCTGTTCCTGCTGCAATGCACAATAAACTTTTGGTCTTTGCCCCTCCAAAGCTATTCGGCAAGGTACTGTGCCATCCTGTGTGTATCTGAATATTTTCCAACATCCAAAATAGTCTGTCTCACAGCTTGGGTTATATAATTTACTTGAAAACTTGCTTCTTATTTCTGTTTACCAAAAAGTTATCCCAAATAAATATTCTCTAGCAGCTGCTGGAGTTCCAGGACTGGGCTGGTGGCTAATGCTGACATCAGCCTGACTTGGGGTTTTGGCTGTGAAAACCATGCTTTCCCAGGTGGATCCTGGGTTTCCAGAGAAAGGCGGGTGGTAAGAAGAGGGCTAGACACAAGAAGAGACTAGGAGCTTGACCTCAGTCCCTGCTGTGGCCTCAGATTCCCATGGGACCCTAGGCAACTCCAAGCCTCTTGGGGCTTCGGTGTCTCCTGCCTGTCCCCACCCCACCCTCAAGGCTGCTAGAAGCTGGGAGACTCCACCCCCAAGCCCAGGGACACTGGCGATGGAGTGGGAGGTGCAGGGACTGAGCAGGGGTCTCACCAGCTCTGCACCAGCTGCACAGAGGGTGTGCTGAGCACCCGGTCGGGAAGCAGGTTGATCTCTTTCATGATGTTAGCCAGGCGCACAGGCAACTCCTGCCTGAGGAAGGTGAAGGAGGTTTTCTCACAGGCATTGCTGGATCCTAGCAGCAGAAAGAGGGGTGAGCCACAGAGCCACAAGGCACGAAAGTCAAAGGATGTCTCGGCCAGGTCAGCTACACCCTTCATCCCTAGGGGTTCAGAGAGGAAGTGACCTGCCCACAGGCACACAGCAAGGCTCCCCGTCCCCTGCAGGGCTCAAACACCTATATCCCGTGCCTGACACTGCAGAGGGTGGCATGTTCTCCTGACCCCCAGGTTAACCCTGCTTGCCTTAACCACAGTGGACAGGGCCACTCCTGGGCCCATTAGGAGCTGCCTCTGGCCTCGGTCACCTCACTTCTCTTTCCTCTCCTCCCTCACTTTGGGGGCTGATCCCAGAGGACAAAGGAGCCTGGGAAACCTATCCCTACCTAGGGCTGGGTTCTGGCTGAGGGAGCTATGGCTAGAACACCGCAGCAGGGTCCCAGTGTTGTCACTGGCCAGCCCACCTCACCCAGCCTGGTCTGAATGCCCACGTGGGGCTGCTTTGTCTTAATGCCCATCTGTGAGGCAAATGGGGCCCGAGAACAGGAGTCCAAATGCCTCGGCCCTTGTCTGGCATCCAGATGGGGAGGGTGGGGGACAGAATAAGGCCTTGGCCCAGGGTCCGGGGACCAGGGTTCCAGTCCATCGAGGCTCTGCTTCTGACTCTGTCACCCAGGGCATGTCATCATCCTTTTGAAGGTCTCCGTTTCCCCCATGGTACTACAAGTTGACCAGACTCTACTGTGAGCCCCCCACAGCTGTGACGTTTCTGTAATTAGGGTGTAGTTTGTGGGGACAGCTGCTGGGGGCTAGGAGTGGGCCCAAGAGGCTTTCCTATATGAGGGAGGCTCAAGACTCAGACAGGGCAGAGGTGCAGGCAGACGAATCCTGAGGAACAGGTGCCCTATGTCTTAGCTCCACCTCCCTGCTCTCATTGACGCAGCTGCAACCCAAGCCAGGCACTATCAACTCAACTCTTTCGAGACTTCCCCCACCCCCACCCCCAGTCCCCAGCTGGCACCATGGAAATACCGCGTAGACAGGGCCCACACATTGCCCGTTTCAGCCGCCAGGTTGGCACAGCCTCCCTCCTGCCCCAGGGCCACCCCCAGAATGCTGGTGGTGGGCGACGCTGACCTGGCAGCCCTGGGGCAGCCAAGGTAGGTACAGGTGGCTTGACTCCACATCACAGTGCGTGGGGCCCCTGCACGGCTGGGGACAGGCTGCCAGGCCGGAACAGATTTGATCTTCAAGTGTCCTTGCCCACTGGGGCAGCGGGGGTCCAGCTCCTTCCGGGGGTGGATGTCTACCAGTCAGGGCGTTCTCTCTCACTGGCATCTTCTTCTGAAAGAGCCCCCTTCCCCAACTGCCCCTGGCTTTATCTCACCCTCTGCCCAGGGGTGCCTGACCCTTCATGCCCAGTTCAGGTCTGTTTACAGATGGCTGCACCTCTGAACTCTGGTTCCTCACTCCCAAAGGCAGACCCCCGGTTTCCTCTGGTGGGAGGAGGGGCCCCTACCCCTCCAGTCATCAAGGACAACTCCCATTAACCCTTCCGCGTCTGGATACCACCCTACTCCCTTCCTGCAGTATCATCACAGCTTTACTGCCCCTTACTCTTCAAGACCCCTCATGAAGCCCAGGAAGAAACCTCGGGACCCTCCCAGAGAGTGCCCCCCATTCCCATCAACAGTCCAGTCGAGAGGTCTCGGCCAGTCCCTGCTTCCCCGTTAACTCTTTCCTGCCTGTACCTTTCCAAACAACCCTTCTCTGTCACTCGAGGCCTCCCTTCTCCTCCGTCCCCTCAACCCCCGAATGCCCCTCCCAGCGCCCCGAAGGCCTCCGCTGCCCGCCGCCTCCCGCCCACTCCGTACCGAAGTCCAGAAACTGCTTCATGGACAGCGGGGACGGGGAGAACTTGCTGAAGTGCTCTATGTACTTGGGCGCCCCTGCCAGGGACGCATTCTTCAGCAGCGCCCAGACCCAGCGCATGGCTGCGGCGGCCGCGGAAACGGCTCGGGTTGTGGTCCCCGCGCGGGATGCGTCTGTGCTTCGTTCGGCCCAGCGCGGCCCAGCAGCGCGGTTCGGCCGCCTCCTCCCTACCCTTGTCCTGGCGGGCACTCCAAGGCCCAGCCAATCGGCTCGTCGCGGCGCCTCGACGTCGCCAATGGCCTCTCACAAACAAGTCCGGGAGAGCCAATAGCCTTCCGTACCGACACGTGGCTTCCCTCCGGGTCCGCCCACTTAACCCACCCTTTGCCGGGCGGGCCTGTTGTTTTGGGGAGGCCGCGCCGAGATCCCTCCTCCCCTGGGTTCACTCCTCCCTTTCCTCCCCACGGCGAAGCCCGGATCAACCCCTTCCTTCCCAGAGCCCCGGCAGCCCTTTCGCTTCCTCTTCCACGCCTGCCTTTCCGTCGCTTCCCCCTCACATCTCCTTCACCTGCCGGTTCCTCTTAACCCTTCCTTTCCGGAATTGTCTAGGTAGCTTTCAACCGATTCATTTCCTGCAACCCAAAGGTACCTGTTTCACCTGTCATGATCTTTACCTGGCCTCCCTTAACCGGTCTTGTGGATTCCCAGTCCGGATGACAGTGACCCAGACTGCGAATGTTTGCAAAATTCGGAACCAGGGTGCAAGCCTATACGAATCCGTCCCGTATATGTGCAGCCCACCTGCTTCCACAAAGATCCAAGAGGCTGAGGAAAAAGCGGAGTTTGCTTTTCCAACTGAAAAACATCCAGAGGAAAACCGTCACGACTAGTGGCGGGGGAGGCAGCAGCTATACTCCGTGCCTGTTAACACTTTTATTTTATTATATAGCTCATCTGACTGAACATAAAGCCTTGGATACCTAGCGCGACCACCTGAGAAAGCCACCTCCTTCGCACTGGGCTTCCTTAGAGCAAGATTCCAGGAGGTGAAGTGTCCTGGGGGGCCCGGAGCCCGTCCTCCCCGCGCAGCCCCGCTTCTCTAGGAGAAAACGCGACCCGCCCTCTTGTGGCCAAACGTGGTATCTCCCATCTTGGGCTTGGGGCCCGACTCGCCACTTTGCTGCTTTCTTTACTCAGTGACGTTAGCCTAATATGTGTTAGGCCTTATGCTGGGAACAGGGAACATAGGATCAAGATATGACCTTTTTCCTCGATGATTTCATTTCTAAGTTTCAGAGAGAGAGCTACATAAGTAAATAATTAGCTATAACTGAATGTCATTGCCAAACAGCCCTCACAGAGCAAGGCCTCACAAATGGAAGGGCTTCTTAGCTGCATGAGTAGTAAGCTATATGCCAGGCACTATTTGCAGACATTTTATCATTTAATTCTCTGTTTTTAGTATTCTTAGCCTCATTTTATAGATAAGAAAACCGAGACTCAGGGATCATTCTCAACTGCAAATCTGACCTTATTACCTCCTTGCTTACAGCCTTCCAATGGCTTTTTTTTTTTTTTAGATGGAGTCTCACTCTCTCTCCCAGGCTGGAGTACAGTGGCACAATCTTGGCTCACTGCAACCTCCTCCTCCCAGGTTCAAGCAATTCTCCTGTCTCAGCCTCCCACATAATTGGGATGACAGGCTTGCACCACACCTGGCTAATTTTTGTATTTTTAGTAGAGACGGGGTTTCACCATGTTGGCCAGGCTGGTCCTGAACTCCTGACTTCAAGTGCTCCACCCACCTCAGCCTCCCAAAGTGCTGGGATTACAGGCGTGAGCCACTGCGCCCGGCCACCAGTGGCTCTACTTTTTCCTGGAGCCTGTCCAATTGTCCCACAATCTGCTCTGGCTTCATTCTCCAGACTCTGGACATTCCCCACGCAGCTCCCAGCCATAGCTGTCTGCTGCCTTGAACTGGCCTCTAATCTCTAAGCTACTGCAAAGGCATCTCTTCTGTCTGGATCATTCTTTCTGCCCATTCTTCAGGTCTCAGCTGCTTAGTCATCCCTTCCTCCTGGAAGCCTTCCCTGATCCTACCAAACTTTGTTCTAGGCTCCCTTGGAGGGCTCCTTAAATCTCCTGATCTTAGCAAATATTCACAGTCTGGGTCACTGTCATCCAGACTGGGAACCCACAAGACCCTTTAAGGGAGGACAGGGAAAGATCAGGACAGGGAAAAATCAGGTAACTTTGGGAGGAAAGGGATTGGCTGAAAGCTACCTGGACAAATCCAGGAAGGAGGGGTAAAAAGGAGCTCATAGTAGCTCTTATCGATGGAGTGATAATTGTTTGCCAACTGATCTGTTTTCCTGCTAGACTTTAAGCTCCATGAAGGCAGGGCAGGGATTGTATCTGTCTTATTCACTGCTCTATCTTCAGCACCAGGCAGTGCTTAGCACGTGATAGGGAAGACAGGGTGAAAAAGAAGACAGGGCGAATTGGGGAGCATGCCATAGAGATATTACAGAGAACCACCAAATATCTGCCGGGCTGGCAATTAGGATGCGATTGATGATGCTGGTGAGTGCAGTTTACAGGTGCACAGAAGAATATATAGCATTTTAAGTACAAAAAGCGTGGTCCTCACTTTCAGAGGGTGGGGTGGGAGGGTTGCTTGAGCCCAGGAGTTTGAGACCAGTCTGGGCAGCATAGCAAGATCTTGTCTCTACAAAAAATATAAAATTAGCCAAGCATGGTGGCATGTACCTATAGTCCTAGCTATTGGGAGGCTGAAGTAGGAGGATTGCTTGAGCCCAGGAGGTCAAGGCTCCAGAGAGCCAAAGCTGTGATTGTGCCATGGCACTCCAACTGGGTGACAGAGTGAGACCCCGTCTCAAAAAAAAAAAAAAAAAGGTCTAGCTCTGTGCCTAGCAATAAATGGTAGCCATTGCAGTTATTGTCAAAATTGAAGTAACATGGAAAAGGCCATGGCCTCTAAGGCTAGGTGTAGGAGAGGGAAAGATATCCCATGACTTTCATCTTAGGCCGGACTTCCATAATGTGGGCTTTGTGCTTGGAGAATTCCTTCTGCAGAGCCTGCTGCAGGGTGCTAACAGCAGTGGTGTGACGTGGTACATCGTAGTCAAGTTTGGTTAGGTGATGCCGAGATAAACCCCCCCAATTCCCAAATCTCCCGCTATATGTACAACGTGGTTGGTGGGGGGACTCTCCAAGGAACTCAAGAAGCTTGGCATTGCAGAGGGGTCTTTTGCAGTGGGCGTTGCTACATCTCTGCCAATCATTTCTTTCATGATATGTAGCTTACACTAGTTCTGAAAGACTTATCCTCGTGTGTGTGTGTGTGTGTGTGTGTGTGTGTGTGTGTGTTCTTTGAGCAGTGGCTCACAGGAGACTGGGTGGGAGTAGATCTGTGAAACTGGCCAGAGGGATGTGTCAACGCCCCTGGCCAGTTTCACAGGAAGTAGCTGAAAGGATAAGACTGGGCTGAGCTTTGACAACTCACATGTGTGATTCCCAAAGAAGTGGATCCCAAATTCTAGAAAACAAAGTGTGGTCTCCACTCACCAGGTTCTGAGAGCTTGGCAGCTCCGGGTAGGGGTTAGGGTTTTCCTGGGGAAAGCAGGCATTCCGTTGTCAGTTACCCTGGGAAGGGGCAAATCCCAGCACAGAAAATGAGGGGGGGAAAGGGGCATGCATTGGGCCCAGAACCCCATTGTGAGCTGAGCCCCAGTGGAGGGAGGTGGGGCAGACAGTTGCCATCACGAGGAGGCTGGAAGGCACCCAGGCAGCGGGTGGGTCTCCCAGAACAGCCTGGATCTGTGAGCTCTGAGCATATCAGACTGGCTTCCACCTCTGGGCTTCTCTGGGTAGCAATTTCCAGCCTTCAGTGAAGTCTTGCCAAAGTTCACTGCCGTGAGGAAAATTAACAGAAGGACCTAGGCCACGCTCCAGGTCACAGAGGTCACAGGGGGAAGAGCCTTGCTCCCTTCCCCAGGCCTGTGTGGAGAGGACGCACCGAGGGCAGAGGACGAAGCTGCTCTGGGAGCCCAGGACAAGGCAGGAGGCAAAGCTCCTTGATCCACGCGCTCTGGCCACATAAGCCAGGCACTCAAACACTCCCAAGCAGCTTCTGGAAGACTGGAGCGCTCCTCGAGGCTGGACACCGTGACCTTTGAGTCTCTGCAGCCTCGGATCAGTAGTTCACCTTCTGATCTCTTTGTGGTCTCTGCTGGGGGTTGTGGGGAAACCAGCAGGCTCTTACCTGAATTCAGCCTGACTGAGGGGGCTCTCCTCTCTCCACCCTTGCACCCAGCCTCCCTCCACACCCTGCCAGGATCGCCTGTTCCTACAGCTACGAAGCCTCTGCCTCTTCCCAACCCTGCACACTGCCGCCGCCTCTGCCTGCCTGTCCCTCCCCAGGGTCAGTGCACTGTCCTCCAGGAAGGCATTCTGGATTTCACCCAGGCCCCCCTGGGCTCAATCCTCATCTTCTGCTCTGGACCTCTATGTCTGACTCTTAGATGGAGGATTCCTGGGAGTAGTCACCTTCATCGATCTCTTTTTTTTTTTTCTTTGAGACAGTCTCCCTCTGTTGCCCAGGCTGGAGTGCAGTGGCACAATCTCGGCTCACTGCAACCTCTGCCTCCCGGGTTCAAACGATTCTCCTGCCTCAGCCTCCCGAGTAGCTGAGATTACAGGCACGTACCACTGCATCCAGCTAATTTTTGTATTTTTAGTAGAGATGGGGTTTCTCCACGTTGGCCAGGCTTGTCCTGACCTCAGGTGATCTGCCTGCCTCAGCCTCCCAAAGTGCTGGGATTAAAGGTGTGAGCCACCGCACCTGGCTGCCTCCATCAATCTTCACCCTCAAACCCACAAGCCCCTAGACCTGGCTTCATCTACCTAGGTGTTGGCTGGATGATGTATCATCCATTGACCTGGGGTTGGTCAGGGCTGGGGGGGTGGGTGGAGGCAGATGCATACAAACTGGGAACTGTTTATTGGTCGCCGTGAGAAGCCAATATACAAAGAAGGCACGAGGCGGGGAGGGCATCCCCTGCTACAGTACCATGGAAGGGGCTGGGGCTAGGGCGTGGCCTGCCAACAGGCAGGGGTCAGGAGAGGTTTTCTGGAACCAGCCTCAGCTTCTGGAATGGGCCTTAGGACACGGCCCATGGGGAGGGAGCAAAGCCAGGCTGGCTCTGAAAGCCAAGGACAGCTAAGAACGCCACCTCTAGGCCCCCAACACATGGTCAGCGAGGGCAGTGTGGGGTCTGGCTGGCTGGGCACAGCAGGGCCCCCTGCCTGTTCTACATTCAAGTGTCACTCCCTCCGTGGTCTTGTAGGGTCTCTCCAGGCCCTTCTGAGGCTGGCTGGTAGTGGTGAGTCAGAAGTGGCATCTCCTCTGTCACCTTCCAACATCTGTTGGCCCAAAATCAGTCCCCTCCTCTCTGTGGAGGCTCCCACCGCGCTCAGCAGGGCGTGAGGTCCAGGCTGCCTCGCAGTTTGCCTGTCTGTTTTCCTTCCAGCTACATTCCCTGCGAGTTCAGTCTGTTGCCGAGGAGAGAGGCTTCACAGGGATGCAGGAAAGAAAGCTGTTCTGGAAACTTCTTTCTAGTTCCTTGCTCTTAGGTCTGAGAATGCCAGGTCCTGCAAATGCTCCCATGGGCAACCTTAGGCAGGACCCCCAGCTCTCTGGCCTGGGTGTTCGGGGGGCCACCAACTGGGCATCCAGGGGGCTCCTCCCTGTCAGTAGTTTTGACAGCAAAGTCAATCTGGTGACTGTGTCTCAAGATGGATCCAGTGTGAAAGGGGGAGGTGTCACCACGCTGGGGGGCCTTTTCCTCCCGGCTCTGGCCGAGGCCCTTTGGCTTGCTTTTGGCTCAGTTTTGGCGCAGGCAGAGGCTGGGACATGGTGAGCCCACGCACCATCAGTGATGCACCAGCACGGTCCATGAGCAGTGGGCCCCATGTGCATCTAGGGTGCAGGACCACAGCGTGCTTGGCGTTGTAAGGTCCATAGTGCTGGCCCTCCTTTAGGGAGATGCCCGTGGTCAGACAGCATGTGCCTGCGCTGATGAGGTGGATGTGCCTGAGCCTGCTGGTGCCAGCCAAAGGCAGTGGCCCCTGTGGACTGTCAGAGGCATAACTTATGATAAATAGGAAGAAAGCAGACACGGGCTGGGCACGGTGGCTCATGCCTGTAATTCCAGCACTTTGGGAGGCCGAGGCAGGCGGATCACAAGGTCAGGAGTTTGAGGCCAGCTTGGTCTAAATGGTGAAACCTTGTCTCTACTCAAGATACAAAAAAATTAGCTGGGAGTGGTGGCGAGCACCTGTAATCCCAACTACTTGGGAGGCTGAGGCAGGAGAATCGCTTGAACTGGGAGGCAGAGATTGCAGTGAGCCGAGATAGTGCCATTGCACTCCTGCCTGGGTGACAGGGTGAGACTCTGTCTCAAAAAACAAAAAAAAGATACTGGGGTGGGAGGGGGTGGGATCAGGGAGGACATCAGTAGTAAAGGTCCCGAGTCTGCCAGCTGGTCACCCAGTGCTTCTTGGTGGGCAGGGTGCTCCCTGGAGGCGGGTAGCGCTCCTCCTCACGGATCCGCACCGCATAGTACTTGGGCATAATCTGGTAATAGCGGGTCCGCTTAAAGAAGTCACACTGGAGTTGGAGGGAGAAGAGAAAGAACATCAGCATCCAGAGTTTGAGCCACCGGGCGGGAGTGCCTGGCCTCTCCCTCTTCCCGACAGAGGTCCTCAAAGCCAGAACTCTTCCCTGAAACACATCCCATCGCCCTGCACTGAGAGATGGAGGATGAGTTTCCCCACCCCAGGCCCAAGAGGAAGGAGAAGGTGAGGAAGGCAGAGAGGAGAGGAAGAAGCAGATGGAGCCCGAGGGCAGCTGCAGAGACAGTGGGCAGAATGGCCAGGAAGACAGGCCAGTCCACCCTAACCACAGCATTGGGAATGGGCCCATTGCTATCCTGGAAGGGCTGCTCAGGAGGAAATGTGCTAGTTCCCAGGAGGAGGGTCTCTACTGCTCCCCTCCTTCCCTAGGGGTGGAAATGAAGAATTATTCTGGACATGCCTGTGGTTTGCGGAGATGGGGCTTGGCCTTGCCCTTGACCTTATTCCAATCCCCAGAAAGCAGAGTCATCATGGAGAGGGTTTTATGGCTCCCTCATGGGGTCCCAAGTCACTGAGGGGCTCAGGAGGAGGCTGATGAAAGCCAGATCAGAGGGCTGGATGGGAGTCAGAGTGGCCTGATCTTCGAGGTGGTGCTATGGGCAGAATGAGGTCAGAGCAGCCCCATAAAGGAAGAGGAGCAGATAGGACAGAGTCAGAGGCCCGGCCAGCCTCAGGCTCAGGGAAGGGGGCCCGGAGGCCGTTACCCGGGTGGGCCGGGGGCAGGGGCTGCCCCCTCAGTAGTCGTCCGTCAGCCTCTCTGTCTCTGACGGTTGGCTCTTCATCTCCGCTTTCTGCCTCTTAGCTTCATACAGGGCGCGAGTGCGGGCTCGCTTGAAGAAGCCGCACTGAGGAGGGGAGGAGGCGGGGACGGGCCATCAGGGGGCGCTGGGCTGTCCTCACCAGCACACGTGGACTGGGGCTGAGGGCTGGGGAGCCTGGGGGCTGGGGCTCAGTCCCAGCTTGGTGGTGTGGTCAGAGGCCAGAGCGCCTGGGTCCCCCTTTCCAGCTTGCAGCTCCCCCAACTAACTCAGGCCCAGGGGTGAGCCTGAAAGCTGGGGGAGAAGGTGGAGAGGACAGGAGGGAAGAGGGGCGGTGAGATGGAAGGGAGGACCGGGATGGGGAGGTGTGGGCTGGAGGAAGGGCTGGTGAGTGTGCTGGTAGAGGTCTGGGAGTGGGAGCTGGGGGCTGGGCTCCTAACCTTCCACAGCAGGAGGATGATCAGCCCCAGCAGCAGCAGCCCTGCACCCACGGCAACCAGCACCAGCCACAGCTCGATCTCAGCCGGCAGCTCCTCCACCAGCTCCGAGTCAATGTCCACGGAGAACTGGAGCAGGGAGAGGAGGACTCAGCCCTGCGTCTGCCCTCTTAGGCTCTTCCTCACCCTTCCTATCCCCAGCTGGGCCCGGGCACCTGCCGTTTGTCCTACTGCCAGTAGGGGGCAGCCTTGGACTGGAAAAAGCACCTGCTGGCCCCACTGAGAGCAGGTCCAGTGGTCCTTCCTGTTTCTCCCAGGAACAGACCTGGCTCCAGAGGAGCAGCCTCAAATCTGGGAGGTGGCCTGGAGTCTAGGTCTGTGAGCGACACATCTGGGCCTGGGTACCAGCTCCATTGTGGACGAGCTGTGTGATCATGGACAAGTAATTGCACCCCTCTGAACCTCATGCTTTCTGCTTTCCGATGGGGGGATCATAATGACTACCGCACAGAATAGCAGAACAGCCAAAAGTAGGGGTTCTGGAGCCGGACTACCTGGGTTCCAACCCAGCTTTGCTATTCACTAGCTGTGTGGCCTTGGCAAGTTACTTAACCTCTCTGTTGTTCATCTGTAAAATGGAAATAATACCTATCTCATAGGTTGCTGGGGAGAATTAAGTGTGTTTAATATAAGAAAATTGCTTAGAGCAACACCTGCCACACAGCAAGCACTCCATAAATATTCACAAAAAACCCACAAATAATTCATAGCATATAGTCCCTTATTTTTTTTTTTTTTGAGATGGTGCCTCGCTCTGTCACCCAGGTTGGAGTGCAATAGCATGAACTCGGTTCACTGCAACCTCCGCCTCTTGGGTTCAAGTGATTCTCCTGCCTCAGCCTCCGGAGTAGTTGGAATTACAAGGCATGTACCACGACGCCCGGCTAATTTTCTATTTTTTAGTAGACGGGGTTCTCCATGCTGGCCAGGCTGGTCTTGAACTCCCGACCTCAGCCTCCCAAAGTGCTGAGATTACAGGCATGAGCCACCGTGCCCGGCAAACAGTCCCATTCTTTTTCTCCCCCTACAATGGAGATAAATATGGATGTGTGTGTATATGAGTTTTGTTTTTGGGGTTCTTTTTTTGAAACAAGAGTTTTGCTCTGTCACCTAGGCTGGAGTGCAGTGGCGAGATCTCAGCTCACTGCAACCACTGCCTCCCAGGTTCAAGCAATTCTCCTGCCACAGCCTTCTAAGTAGCTAGAATTACAGGGATGCACCACCACGCCCAGCTAATTTTTGTATTTTTAGTAGAGATGAGGTTTCACCATATTGGCCAGGCTGGTCTTTAACTGCTAACCTCAGGTGATCCACCTGTCTTGGCCTTCCAAAGTGCTGGGATTACAGGTGTAAGCCACTGTGCCCAGCCCTGTTTTTTCTGCCTATACATGATTTTCACTTCTTTTAAAATTATTTTGATGATTTAAAAAAAAATACAGATGATATAAAGAAAACTAAACGTTCCCAGTAATATATCTATGTATAAATATACATATGTATATTTTCGAGATGGAGTTCCATTCTATTGCCCAACCTGGAGTGCAGTGGCACAATTTCAGCTCACTGCAACCTCCACCTCCTGGGTTCAAGCAATTCTGCTGCCTCAGCCTCCTGAGTAGCTAAGATTACAGGTACTTTTTGTATTTTTACTAGAGACGGGGGTTTCAGCATGTTGACCAGGCTGGTCTGGAACTTCTGACCTCAAGTCATCTATCAACCTCAGCCTCCCAAAGTGCTGGGATTACAGGCATGAGCCACCATGTCCAGCTGGTTCCCAGTAATTTTAATCTCTAGAAATTACTATCTCTGTAATCTCTGAAAAATCTCTTTCCATATTTTTAAATATGGAATATTAATATGATCTACATAAATGGGATCATGCCACATACGCTCTTCAGCAACCTGTTTCTTTTCATGACAAGGTCTCACTGTGTTGCTCAGCCTTGAGTGCAGTGACACAAACATGTCACTGGAGAGCACCTCATGGGCTCAAGCAATTCTCCTGCCTCAGCCTCCAGTGTAGCTGGAACCATATGCCACCACATCCGGATAATTTCTTGATTGTTTTTTTTTTTTTTGGTAAAGATGGGTCTCACTTTGTTGCCCAGGATAGCCTCAAACTCCTAAGCTCAATCAATCCTCCTACCTCAGCCTCCCAAAGTGTTAGGATTATAGGCATGAGCCACCATGCCCAGCCAGCAACCTTTCCATGTCAATTGATAAAGATCAACCTAATTTCTCCTGAGGACTGCACAGTCACTGAAGGTAATGTACCATAATTTATTGACCCAATCTCCTGCTGAAAGGCTTTTAGATTGTTTCCAATTTTCTGCCATTATAAATAATTCTTGAAATCCCCGTACATTTATCTTTATATACTAGTCCTATTAGCTCCTTACAATATATTCTCATGTGCTGGATCGAAGGAAATGGGCACTCTAAATTTTAATACATACTGAAAACTTCATCTCCTAAAGGAATCTACCAATTTATCATCCAGATCAACAGCATTTCCCTCCACCTCATCAGCATTAGACAGCATTATAATTTTTTTTTTTTTTTTTTTGCAATTTATTTTCAATTTTGGGAAGGTACCTGGGTTGTGAAAACTCAGCC